>OY735262.1:3892411-4002093 GCA_963457715.1 Argyresthia albistria | reverse complement strand
TAGCGACCTGTGGAGTGGTGGGCTCGCGAACGCGAAGCCGCGAAACCCTCCACATTCGCGGCCTTCGCGGATAGTGTGCAGGCAGAACATAACGAGTTGAATGAACACAAAATGTTACATGAAGTCAGCTGTGGTGTGACATTAAGGATTCAAATCTAACTGTTTTACGAACAAAAGAAGTTCAATTCTAGTGAATTGAATCTAAGAGCAGCCCCGGCGCGTCGTCCGCCCAGCGCCGCCCGCCCGCCCAGCACCGCCGCCCGCCCGCCCTCGCCCTGCACTCACCCATGAGCTCGTCCTCCAGGCCGTGCACGAAGGCCCCGGCCGCCCCGCCCGGCAGCAGCTGCACACTGTCCTGCGCCAGCAGCTGGCCCGGCGCGTCGTCTGCCCAGCGCCGCCCGCACGCCCAGGCGCCGCTGCGCACCAGCTCCGCGCCGCGCTCGTGCGCCGTGCGCTTCTTCTGGACACGGGGAGACACGGAGCGGTGAGGGGAGTGTTCATTCATGCCGGGCTCAAGGGCCGAAGGGACCAGTTTCTAGGTCTGCGCCAGAAGCAAGGCTAAGCTTCGTCAAAGTCGACCGGAGGCTGCCAGGGTCGTCATGGCCCTTCGGCAGACATTGTGTCCTTATCTCTAATATGAGATTTCTTCCAGCAAACCATTCGCTTTTATAAATATGTTTTTTCTACCTAGCTATCTGTATATGTAAATTTTGTACAATAAAGAAACGGCCGGGTTGGCCGGAGGTGGCACAGACCAGGGAAGTGTGAACGAAAGGGCTACATAAAAAAGTCGGTCAAGTGCGGGTCGGAAACGCACACGAAGGGTACCGTACCATCGTACAACAAAACTTAAGCACTCAAAACAATAAAACACAAAGAAAAAAAAAAAGATTACGCCCTCACGGTGTTTTGAACTCACGACCTACGGATTGAGGGCCTACAACATACCGGCTGAGCTACCACAACGATGTGAGTTGCCGCGAAATATATCATCATATTGAAATGCGCCGGTGTATCAAAACAAGTCTCTTGTATGGGTATCAAAACAAGTAATTTGTAATATCTCTCGTATTTCAGTATTTTTTGGTGGAGCGGCAACAGATATACATATTCCGTGAAAATTTCAACTTTCTAGCTATTACGGTTCGTGCTGGAGGGCCCTCTGACGGACGGTCGGACGGCCAGACAGACGGACAGCGGAGCCTTAGTAATAATAGGGTCCCCTTTGGCACCCTTCGGGTACGGTACCCTAGAAAGCAATAACGTATTACGAATGTACCTTCATGTTGCTCATGAGCTGCTTGTCCAGCGTCTGCAGCAGGAACCGGTCGGACACGAGCCGCATGGTGCCGAGCAGCGAGCACGAGAGCGCGCGCACCTGCATCGACAGGTCGTTCACGGCCGAACAGATGCGGATGAACGCGTCGTCCACCAAGCGCATCGTCGTCTCGTTATCCGAGAGAGTGATCGTGCTGGGGAGAGACGGAAATAGCAAATAAGGTCTGATCATGGTCCCCTTTTGGCCACCGACAATTCAGGTTTCTATCTTCATCCACAACGGAGCAACAGGTGGGTCAAATATGCGCTGAACAGCTTCCAGTAAAGGATGATGTTGTTGCGCCTATATGTTTGCTCGACTTGGCAGATATTAAAACAATCATGCAGAATAATTACTGTTGTACCTTTACTATTATTTAAAAAACAACAATATGGAGAACCAGAATGATGGAGATTCTTGAGTGATTGGGAAGGGTGTGATGCTAATATGGTAATAATTTATATTCTTTTATTGCACAAAAATAGAGAATCGTAATAACATAAAAATTGTGTAAATAGGCGAGGTTATGGGATCTCTTACAGCAAACCAAGTGATATGAACCATATGATATGGATTTATGGATTAGTTATTTATTATGTACTTGATATAAGTATGATAAACCTGGTTTACAAAGCAGAAATAAACAGTTATGTATGTTATCCATATACAGGGTGTAACAGAAAGGTGTAGTCATATTTTAAGGAGTTGTTAGGGACATAATTCAGAGCAACTTTAATTTTCACTTCTCTATATAAATCAGCTGACCGCCTGCCCGGACCAAAACATATGGAGCAATGAAAAATAAAATTGCTCTGATCAAATCAGTTTCAGTAAAAGTTGCTCAGAATGGCCTCCTTAACAACACCCTAAAATATGACTACACCCTTCTGTTATAACCTGTACTATGATGATGCTGATGACGATTATACTTACTTTTCTGGATACTTGTTGCCCAGCAGCCACACCAGCTTCAAGGCCACTTCCCGCACAATTTCATAATCATCCGAAAGGGCCAGGCAGACAGGGTCGTACAGAGTAGAGCTGAGTGTCTGCCCCCGCTCATGTAGAGTGAGCAGTGATTGGAATGCTTCACACCGGACTCTGGCATCCTGTTGAAAACAACATGATGAAGGAATTGTTGCAAATAATTAGGGCAAGCAATTTAGTAGTTTGTCCTAGTAATCATCATTTCAGTTTTAAAACCAGTAAAGCATTATACATATTCATTACTGACTAGACTTTTACTAATGAATATGATTTTGCAAAATATTTCATAATTTCTTTTGGTGTCCACGATCTTGGCATCTAAATCAGCAAAGATATAGTGAAGACAATCATAACAATAGCTAACTAATATTTGATATCAGCACTTACATCAGCATTAGCATATTGTCCAAGGAGCTTCACAACATCATCTGCTTCAGCATTAGTCTCCAAGGTCCGATCACACTCAGGCACTATAGGGTACAGTTCACTGATCAGTTGCAGGCACCGACATTTCACCTGGTGACTGGTATCTTTCAGGTTCTCTTTAGCAACACCTACTAGCCTCATAGCGAGTATCTTGTCTTCACATAATTTGCTACCCAGTTTTAGGAGAGTAGCTACTCCTTGTGCTATTACCTAAAACAGAGACTTGCATTAAGTAGATACTTCAGATCACATACAAAGCCAAGGTGGGTAGAATTGCTATGTGCAAATGGTTGTAAGACCCTATAATGTACAGCTACCTACATACCTTATGGGATGTTTCGTTCTTAATCAAATGCACAGTTTCCTCTATAAGATTGTTCAAGTTCGCCCCGGGACACTCAAGTCCGATATCACAGAATAGCCACAGAATCTTCACTCGCACTACCGCCTCCTCTTCTGATTGGAAGTGTTCAGACAGTTTCTTGATGGCCTCCTCAACATCCGACTCCTGGAACTGAAGGCAGTCAGAGATCCGCAGCAGCAGTTGAAGAGCTTCGTCACTGGACTTGCATTTCTCCAGAAGCCCAACAAACGCGGCGGCCGAACTACCGATCAACGGTTTCTTTGCCAAATGTAGTTTCTTTGACACTGGGCCATCCTGAAATGGTACAACGGACCTTAGAGTACACTCTAATACTACACTACCAATAAATATAAGCAGAAAATACGTAATTACATGGATTGTTGTTACAAACAGATGAGGTGAGATGAGTACCAGATTGAGAGTATAGCGTACCTGAAAACTCTTGTTATATTCAGCAAGTGCCCTTTTTTTTAAGACGGCTGCCATTTGGAAATTCTTGTTGTAGGTATATTACGCCATATACACAAATAAAAACTGTATGTAGGTACCTATTTTGCGGAACCAAAATCGCATCACAAGTCACAAATATCCTCAGAACAATAACTAAAGCACAAATATCATCAGAACAGACAGAATCACCTCAGGAATCACCAAATAATTTTGTATATTACGTTTCAAAATAACTCGTTCAGTTATGTATTTCTAATCTGAGCAATTTTTTTTTCATTCATAGTTTTCATAAAGTAAAAAAGCATGTTTGAGTGATTTTGAAACGGAAGTCTTACCGGTTTTCTATTTTTCACATCACTATAAACGTCAGCTACCTGTCAAGTCAGTCAGTCGAAAATGGTCTAAAATAATCGAAAAATTACAAGTCTTGTTTTTTTTGGACTGTGGCTCCGCTAAAGTCCGCTATTAAGATAATTTATGTAATTCCTGACTTTATGAACACAAACACTACCAGTTCTTCATTATCCCCTAAGTAAATACATTATTTAGGTGTGACGTAAACTACAGCATTGGAGTAGTTTTCATGAGTTCAAAAACTGGACCTACGTGATTTGTTCTAAGACAGCTAACATACAATAATACTGTGGTAAGTATTGTTTGCTATTCAAACGCTGTTCATAGCATGGAAACACGGCTGACATTAAATATTTAAAACTGAAATAAGTTATCTATTTTCAAGGCTTAACCATGAAATTTTGATCCTCTGCGATAATAGGCTTGTGGCCTGTCAAGTCAAAATAGATACTTGAAATATGAACTGTCAAAACGGAACTTGTTCCTGAGTTCTATGAAATAATAACAGAATGACGTCATGTAAAAGTGCCATCAAATGCTGTCTTTTTTTGCACTAAATTGACTTTATAAAATATATCTGCTGGAAATATACAATTCTGAGAATGTCAAGCCAATTTGTACATGCTTCAACTTAAGACTTGTTCCTAGATTTATTGGATTACCTTGGCCACAAGCTTATTATCTGTAAATTAATAAAAAAAAATACGTCCACTTTTACTGCAATCTGTCATCTGGGACATTTATCAGTAGTTTTGTTTTGTTATATATGGACAGACTTGGTAGGCATGGAACCAGTGTCCCATCCTGGGTTATTTTAATTTTATGTGGATGTCTTGCGGAGCTTTTCTTTTAGCCTCTTAAATGTTGATGTCTCTGCCATCAGGTTTGTAGCCAATACATTTGGATGCTCTTCCAATCTAGTTTTGTATTTTTTAAGGCTTTAAATTAATCATGGAATACTATTAATTAATGTTTATTGTATTTGTCTAGCGCATTGGAATAATCTGTAATGCTATACAATTTAATTTGAATAATAAATAATAATAATCTGTATTGTCATTGTTTCAGCATCATGACTGTCATTAAATAATTAAATAATGTCCCGTGAGCTCCCTAGGGGAAGTCATAGGCAGGCTGAGGAAATTTTGGGCAGAAGTTGTTTTGATGAGGGAGAGATGGCGGTCCGTCCTATACCGTTGAAGGCGGATATCTTCCCTGGGCACCTCAGAGAGTTTGTGTGCGGCGGCGGCGCGGCCGTCGCCAACATACTCGTCACTTACCCGCTCAACAAGCTGATATTCAGACAGGTAAATTAAACAAGATGCCTAACACTTACAGCGTGGACAGGTGATGACGCGCCCGCTCCTACGCCGATCTGCGCCCGCCCCGCGCCCGCTGAGCCGCGCTCCGAAGCCGCGCCGCGCCCACTCCATCCGATGTATTAAGAAACTTATTAACGAGCATTAAGACACAAATCGGGTGCGAAGCAGCGACGGAGCGGACGCGTCATCGCCTGTCCACGCCCTTATTGCTTATTTCCACTGCTGTCATCAGCTGACTAATTATAATACTGATATCCGCAGATATCTTATTGCTTATTTCCACTGCTGTCATCAGCTGACTAATTATAATACTGATATCCGCAGATATCTTATTGCTTATTTCCACTGCTGTCATCAGCTGACTAATTATAATACTGATATCCGCAGATATCTTATTGCTTATTTCCACTGCTGTCATCAGCTGACTAATTATAATACTGATATCCGCAGATATCTTATTGCTTATTTCCACTGCTGTCATCAGCTGACTAATTATAATACTGATATCCGCAGATATCTTATTGCTTATTTCCACTGCTGTCATCAGCTGACTAATTATAATACTGATATCCGCAGATATCTTATTGCTTATTTCCACTGCTGTCATCAGCTGACTAATTATAATACTGATATCCGCAGATATCTTTCAGCCAGAATAAGCTCACTATTTACTGTCATGATATTGTCTTTTATATTTCCAGATGATGCATGGAGTTGAAACAACATTTGCCCTTCATCAGCTGCGCAAGGAAGGTTTGGCATATGTGTACCGAGGAATGCTGCCGCCACTGATGCAGAGATCAGTATCTATGTCTCTCATGTTTGGTGTTTACGATGAGTGTTTACAGCC
The DNA here is from genome assembly GCA_963457715.1 of Argyresthia albistria. Lineage (NCBI taxonomy): Eukaryota > Metazoa > Arthropoda > Insecta > Lepidoptera > Argyresthiidae > Argyresthia > Argyresthia albistria. Next base: position 3,996,022 of record OY735262.1, on the reverse strand, counting down.
AATGCTTAGTTATGAAGTGAATCCTTATGTTGCTAAAACTGTTGCTGGACTCATTGCTGGGTGCTGTGAAGCAACATTAATGCCATTTGAAAGAATACAGACGCTTCTCATTCATCCCAAATATCACAATAAGTTCAAGAATACAGCAGACGCAGCAGGACACATATTCCGACATTATAGTGTCAAAGAATTCTACAGAGGGCTAGTTCCAATTATGATAAGAAATGGACCCTCAAATGCCATGTTTTTTATAATTCGAGATGAAGTGCGCCTGAGGTTACCTCGGCAGGACAGTTTGTTTTACCAAAGTTTTCAGAATTTCTTAGCAGGTGCTTCAATAGGGGCCTTCCTGAGTACCCTATTTTATCCATTGAATGTAATAAAAATTGCTATGCAATGTGAACTAGGAGGACCACACAGAACTTTTATGTATGAGTTTAGATACATATTGCGGAAACGTGGTTCAAACTTTGCTAACTTTTATCATGGAGCATTGTTAAATATATCACGGGCTTTTATAAGCTGGGGCATAATAAATGCTTCCTATGAAATCTTAAGGAAATTTATGTACCTCTAGTCAAGTGTCATCCCATTGGGTATAGCGGTATAAATAAAATATTATGTTACTTAGTTTGTATGCAATGTTTTATAATGTTTTATGCTGTTGAATATGTAAATAATGTATAATTCTAGTATTACTTGCGAAGATCATGCTAAGTAATTAGGCAAACTTGTAGATGTAATTATTTTAATTTAAACAACAGCATTTATTGAAATACAGTGTTATTTATTATGCTTATGAATTAATTTTATTAATTTTACAACATGATCCAATTAAGTAGTCAAGTATAAGACTGCATGCACTGCTATAATATAAGTATGCACCTATCAAAAGTTTGCTTTTCGTGTATCCGCGAGAGATCATTCGTTTCATTGTGATAAACTAAAGGATTTTATCAATTTCTCATTATAATTATAGCAGGTAAATTAAAATTGTATCTTTCTGTTTAATTACTAGCCAAAAAATAAACAATACCACTTATCTGTTTATACCCTGACATGTAAGTAAATTATGTCCATGTCTTAGCAGTATTACAAAGATAATTTATCACTTATCCGATTAGCCCATGGAATTCGTAAAAAGCTAGTACTGGCGCCTTGCATTAAATGAGGTAGTTGATTTTTTTTATGAGTTGGTAGTGATGAAATGAATAGGTAATGTGACAAATCCAAGTTTTCCACCTCGAAAGCCCTCCAGATCACAGTTAAATACTTGAAAGTTCTTTAAAACATATGTAATTTTTTCCGTTTTTCATGATTTATTATAAAAAACCGTAATATTTGTATTATTTGTACAAGACGTGTAATGAGTAAGTCAAAGATGATGACATTATGCGTCGGTGACAAAAATAATACCAAAATTGACCAGTTTTGACTTTAAGGGGGTCCAAAATACTCCCAAACCAATCAAGATGGATTTTCAGTATATAATCAGTATGTGTTCGATCTCTTGCATTTACCACGCCACATCCGCAAGTTGGATTTTAGGAAGCCTTGAGAGAATATCTTCTAAAAATCTTTGGGACCCAAACGGACTTTTTTCCGTTTTTCACTTTTTATCTGAAAAACGTATGTACCTGAACTTTCAAGTGTTTATCTGTGATCCGGAGGGCTTTCGAGGTGGAAAACTTGGTTTTGTCATAACCCATTTCATCACTACCAACTCATAAACAAATCAAAACTACCTCATTTGATGCTAGATTCATATATAGTTACAAAATCGAATTTAACGAATGTCGTAATGTATATGTCGGTGGCCGATCGTAGAATCGGGCACATCATGATGTGCCTCGCCATTTCATGATATGTCCAAGCCATTACTGGGCATATCATGATATGAATGGTTTTAACAAAAACATGTCTTTTTAAAAGCATCATTATTCTGGTTTCTTTTTTGTGTTATACATGCCAAACGAACACGAAGACTATTCGACTTTAGTCTTCACCTAAGCTACCGCAGTGTTTGCCCTAACATATTTCATCGTTTCATGATATTTCACGTTTGGGCACATCATGTGATGTGCCCAATCCTACGATCGGCCGCCGACATATGCGTCACACTATTTCCTCGACGAATTGCAAAAAATAATTTCCCGCATTGTAAAATATTTTAATTAAGTTTTGATAAGATTTCAAACCAACAATATTGCGTGCACCATAGATCGCTGACGCGACATAGTACAATCTCCCTCCTCGAATGATATTACGGGAAACACTCATCGAGTTAAATTCACTACCTACCCGCAGGATTAGATTGTCAACGACTGGTGCAAAATGGATAATATCAAACAACTAACATGAAAAATGCCACGAAATACTATTTCGTACTCTTGTCTGATTGTACTGTTCAGTTTCAAAACATTGGTGGGTAAGTGATCTAAAGTTTACTTCTACGAATCGAACGAATCACTTTGATGAGATCATAAAACTATGGCTTTACTCTTGCTTGACTGACATGGTACCTACCAGTCTGATATACCTGCAGCTCACGTATATGTGAGCACCCTAGCTACTTAAATATAAGTACTACTTACATAAATATAAGTTCAAATCCTAAACACCTATCTACAAAGCGAAAGTTTCAAAAGTATGTCATCATCTATATCTGATGCGGACTGTACAAATGCAAATATTCTGTATACTTACTAACATCTCCAAATTACCCACCCAGGCACTGAACGTCCACCATTCCGCCGCGACTACGTCTACGAGAAGGCATTCCACTCATTCTATAAGGTTCACAAGACCCCCGCTACCTGGGCAGCGGCGCGAGTGCGCTGTGAGGCTGAAGGTGCTAAGCTGGTCGTGCCAGACAGTCTGGACGAGGCTGACAGCATCCCGGTGCTGATCGCTCACCTCATGGACAAGTTTCAGGGCGTGTACATAGGCTGTCACGACGTTTATTCAAAGGGCAGCTTTGTAACTATAAATGGTTAGTTTTGTTGGGACTCCTCGCAGGCCCGTAGTACTTAGTTGAAAGACACCTGTCACATATTTGTAAATATCAATCCGTAAAGACAACGTTAATTCTTTGAACAATGGTAAAACAACAACATTACCGATGTATGTGTATTGTCCCGTCGGAATACATTACAAACACCATTGTACAGATTGTACTGTACATAATATTTGCAAAGTTGTTCACTAACAAACTAAATTAATGTGAGAAGTGACTATCCTCCTCGACACAGGGATTCCCGGCCCAGTCGCTTCTAGACAAAAGAGTCCTTTGACTTTGACAGTGGGTACATGAGAACTTAATTTCCCCTAATTTTAATGTCATTTTTTTTTTCTTTTCGGCCAGGAGAATGACAATCTCTCGACTGAAAGGGTTTGAGGAACTCGACCTAACCTAGCCCTAGCCCAAAAAGCTGTGATTTATTTAATTTTTTCTTTTACTTACATTCTGTAACTATAAACTTTTTAAGTCTAAAATAAATTCATTACCTATTCATTATTCATTTCATTACTCGTCTTGCTTGTATGCTAGCTAGGTATATAAAACTACTACGCTACGGCCATTTATCTACTAAACAATATTGTCTCAGTCAGATCATATGGCAATTTTCAAAAACGTATAGCATCAATGAATGAATGAAACTAGGTTCATATTGTTCTTCATAGGCAGTCCCATCAGGGGAACCATTCTCGACATCCTCTGGGAGAGCGATCATCCAGAGCTGGTCGGTCGCTGTGTGGGCATGCAGCGCAGTGGCCGGCTCTTCAAGCTGCCCTGCAGCAAGCCCCTGCCCTACGTGTGCAAGGTCCACGCGTCCAACGTCACTTACAATAAGGACTGCGACAGCTATAATCCGGGTATGTGGAGTGCGGGTGTGTTAGGAGGCTCTATGGACATATGCAATGAGGGACGTCACTGAGTGGAGGATGCACAACTAACTAACAACAATTTTTCGATGCATCTGTTCACACTGCGCTTCTTTTTCACAGTGGCTTAGGCGTGGTTCACACGGCATAGTGCTGCACGTTTTTTTGCAGTATACGTCTTAACGGATAAACAGTGGCCTAGGTTCACACGACGTATACTGCAAAAAAACGTGCAGGACAATGCCGTGTGAACCAAGGCCACTGTTTATCCGTTAAGACGTATACTGCAAAAAAACGTGCAGGATTATGCCGTGTGAATCCAGCCTAACCCTCAGGAGTTAGTAATTTGCTCCACGCCTGCTACTTATTCTGTTTCAAACTAACCTTCCGTCCACAGGCTGGAAACCCGGCCCAAACGGGCATTGTTACCTCGTACACGAAGAGCCGCGCGATTGGCAGACCGCATACGGTACCTGCCACGCAGGCGGCGGCTACCTAGCCATACTGAACGACCGCCCAGAAGCAGACTACATACGGGCGCTGTTCAAAGGAGTTGGTGAGAAAAGGATGCCTGATACAGACTTCGCGTTTCTGGGGTTCAGCGACCTGTTTCGCAGACATCATTATAGGACTGTGCTTGGTAACATGCCATTTGTATTTATTTAAATGTAGCCCATTAATGTGGGGACCGAGGGGCACAGGCCTTTACCCGGATATAGGTAAGATTGAGCTGTACTCCACCAAGCTGGCTTAGTGACGGTTGGTGGAGGGGTTTTTACGACTACTACATACTACAATACGAAGTAGTGATAGTAGCCAGTACAGCTTAACGTGCCATCCGAAACACGGAGCGTCCGATAATGTACTTTAGACAAATTAATTATCTCAATGGTCTCATTGGATCAGCACCGGGATTCGAACCTGCACCTCCTGCCTGAGAAGCAAGCGTGAAACCCGCTAGACCACGGGGCTCATTTATTTATAATAATAATATTTTATTTAGTAGACATGTAATTATAAATTCATGTGTCGTTGGGTGGTCAGTTAGGCACCATATGAAATATAGTCGGAGAGCTCAGGGACAAAAACTGTAACAGTTTTATAAAGGCTGATATTTTAATATTAGGTCATAAATAGGTTGTACTTATAGGTAGCAATATTCTGGCCGTCCGTCAGTCAGCCAGTTTGTTAGTTTTTTTACTATCCATAGAAAAAAAAACGGCTTTTATAAAACTGATGCGACCCCTTTCAGTCGAGAGATTGTCATTCTCCTGGCCGAAAAGGAAAAAGAAATGAAATTAATTTAGGGGAAATTAAGTTTTCATCCCCTTGCAATAGACATTAATTGACGTCTTGGTAGTCACTGTCAAAGTCAAGCACTTTTTGTGCTTCTGTGAGCAATAGGGTTAAGTAAACGATTATGCGTTTATGGCATTTTGCGTTTCTGGCATTTTGCGTCATTTCGCTTTTCTGGCATTTCGCTTTTCTGGCATAGTGCGTGTAAACGTAACGGGGGAGTTTCTTGCCCTTCTTTGCTCCATCCCTAAGCCCACAGTATACAAAAATATTAATATTAATTGACGTTGACCAAGTAATATGTATGATTTTATGGTCAATAAAAAATTTGAACTGAGCTGTACAACCTATTTATGACAATTAAAATATCAGCCTTTATAAAACTGTTGCAGTTTTGGTCCCTGAGCTCTGGGACTAATAGAAATACGGAGAATGAAAAATACAAAGCATTGCGATCCTACTAACCAGATCCTACGTGTGATGGAAAGGCTGATGTGTACTACCAATAACCTGGGCTCGAATTCGTACACAAGCATACCACAAGCTGGCACAAACTTGAATACGAGGCATTTGGTATTCTACTAAAACCGGAATCCAATTCACAAGCGCCAGCGTGACGCCAGCCTACTTCGACTCTACTATCCAAAACGTACTTACGCGCTGGCGTCAAACTGGGGCGCCAGCGTAAGAACGCTTTGGACAGTAGAACAAAGTACGCTGGCGTCAAACTGGCGCCAGCGTGAGTACGTTTTGGATAGTAGAATACGAAGTAGGCTGGCGTCACGCTGGCGCTTGTGAATTGCGATTCCGGTATTAGTAGAATACCAAATGCCTCGTATTCAAGTTTGTGCCAGGCTTGTGGTATGCTTGTGAAACATTATATTCGGGCCCTGCTGAGTTTCCCTCAACTCCCACCAGGGCAACCGCTGGACAGCCTCAACTTTACTGACTGGGACACTCAGTGCAAGACGGATGTGAATGACGACCTCAACTCCCGCTGCGGCGGAGTGCACCGCAGCGGACTGCTGACCAGTGAGCCGTGCGAGCGACCGGCCGTGTTCTTCTGTGAGAAGACGGTCAACGGTGCCAACACTACCAAAACTACCACGACGTCCTCACCGCACCAGGAAGAAGATAAAGATGTTACGAAGCATAGCTAACCTGATTTTAACAATTCCTACCAGTATGAACAACTCTTCCCAGGAAACCTATAAGTATACTTATTTATTGCCTTTGATTTTTGCGACTTTCTGTAGCGGTTCTGGCTAGCGACCTGGCGAATATAGGTACGTAATTACTACTAATATATTTCCCTTATGGAAAGTTTTTAATAATAACATGGTCATCTATACTTAATTAAAAGTCCGCTACCTAGTACCTACTGTACTAGTAGCTCTTTATTATTCTGTGCTAGTATCGTAGTACATTTAAGCCCGGAAGCACCACTTATGTATTTTGTTTGACAGACACTCAAAGTTCGGTTGCAGGGAGGGAGTAGATATAATGCCAAGTATATGAATGATTGTATAATTTTAATTCAGGCACATTTATACTATACAAACAACAAACTAACTATACAAAGTAAAATAGGTATGTCAAATTGTGTTTACTTTTGGGTCATGAACTCGTGCGTTACTCGTGACTCTAACATATTGTTTCTAACTCGGTAAATGATTGCGGAGTCAAAATCAAAGGCCATAACGCTTGTGAAGTGTGTAGGGTGACCAACTGACCGTGAACCAATAATAGGACTACCTATATTTTAATTATTTTTGTGTATACCAAAAAAAAACGATGACTTAGCGAGCTCTCATCTACAGCCAATTCCTAACCAAAAGGCAAATCTTAGGTTACTTGGTTGCTACACGACCCCGCAGTCACCCTGTATACTCTAGCAAGTATACTATACATACACCACAGTCAATGCGCGAAGTATCAGCTCCAAATGTCAATCTGTGGTCATTTCTTCGCCCTTCTTCTGCAGTGTGGTTGAATGTACAGAAGAGGCAAATATGACTACGCTACGCGCACATGTAAATATCTACAGGGTAATAAAGATATTGATTGATGGTTGATTTTATTTGCTATAGGTATTCGCGCGCGCGGAATGTACCTATACCTTGCGCGGAATACCATGACAATAGCGGTCATTGACCCGCTAAGAAAATCTATGCGATTTGACGTTTGCCGCCACTGCCGCCGGGCGCCGTGGCGGCCCGGCCGGTACCTACGCAGTTTTGTTTGTAATAAAATTACTGATCCCGCTTCTCATGACTACATACTAGATAAATATAATAGAAACCTGAGAAATACATAGTCGGGCCATAAGTTCTGTCACATGGGTAAAATTTCGAATTTAGAATAGAGGCCACAAAAAAAGTTATGGGAATTCGAAATTTGAATATTTCAAGAAAATAAAAATATAGGTTTTCTGGAATATTCTTCATTTTCCAATATGGAGTGGACGCGCAAAGAAGACAGAGTCGCAATAATTGCATTGCATCGTTGCGGCCACGCACCAACAGTGATTTTTAAACTGCTGAAAAATTTGAAAATTCCACTGAGATTCATTTATCGTACTATCAAACGATTCAGGGAAGATTCAAGTTTAAATGATAAACAAAGAAGCGGTCGACCTCGTACTGTTCGGACTCCAGCGGTCATCAAAGCAGTGAAGGCGCGAATCCAACGAAATCCTGTCCGCAAGCAAAAAATTTTGGCTCTGCAGATGGGACTAAGCAGAACCACTGTTAAAAGAGTATTGAATGAAGACCTAGGACTGCGTGCTTACAGAAAAAGAACAGCACATCTTCTTAACGCACGGCTGACGAAAATCAGACTCGAAAGATGCCGGGTTTTGTTAAGACGGTACGCAGGTAAAAAATACCGCGAAATACTTTTTTCGGACGAAAAAATTTTTAATGTTGAGGAGAGTTACAACAAACAAAATGATAAAGTGTATGCACAGTCTAGTGAAGAAGCGAGCAAACGTGTGCCACGTGTTCAGCGTGGCCATCACCCTTCGGCATTCATGGTTTGGCTTGGGGTCTCCTATTTTGGTCCAACAGAGGTGTTTTTTTGTGAAAAAGGAGTGAAAACCAGTGCCCTCGTATATCAAAACACAGTCCTAACAAACATTGTGGAACCTCTTTCACAAACAATGTTCAAAAATAGGCACTGGGTTTTCCAGCAGGATTCTGCACCGGCCAATAAGGCGAAAAGTACCCAAAACTGGCTCAAGACCCATGGAATCGTCTTTATCAGGCACGAGGATTGGCCCTCCTCCAGTCCAGACTTGAATCCTTTGGATTATAAAATATGGCAGCACTTAGAGAAGAAGGTCTGCGCTAAACCCCATCGCAATTTGGAGTCACTTAAAGCATCTCTGATTAAAGCAGTCGCCGATATTGACATGAATGTCGTGCGTACTTGGATTGATGACTGGCCTAGCAGATTGAAGGCTTGTATCGAAGCCAGAGGAGGACATTTTGAATAATTTTAGTGTGGTTTAAATCTGTATTTTGTACCCTTTCATTTGATATATAAATGGTTGTAGTGCGTAACTCATTGTGTCATTTATTTAACTTTCCATATGTGACAAAACTTATGACCAGACTATGTATAGGTATGTTAGGCTGAAATACAAGCAAACATTATTGTACTTATTGATTTTCTGTAAAGTTTCGTAATGATTTCGCGTTCCGTTCGGCGTTTCCATTCCATTCCTAATGTTGATCACCGTATTTTAGTTACAAGGCGACCTGGTCAAGGGATGTTCAAAGCTAAATCACAAATACAAAACATCCAAGCAAAGACCTGAGGGTACTCGATTTCTCCTCCAGGGATTCAACCAGACCAGGTCTCAACTTACTTATAATCTACTTGAGATTGTTAATATCGGGGTCGACGTCTCCGAAAGGGTCGTAATTATTTATCGCCAGGGCTTCAATAGTCTTGTTCCAGAACACAGCTGCGACCTCGTCGCTCTGACTTTGCTTTGACGATGGTGTCACGGCGCAGTCACTGGAAAAAAATGCACATTTTATGAAGGTACCTTGTAGATATGACGACAAACGCGCGGCGTGACGCACAGTGCTATAGTAGAATCGCGTTAGCTTGGCAATAGAGAAAGTTGATCTTTACTACCACTTTACTCATATTTTCAACCGACTTCAAAAAAAGGAGGAGGTTCTCAATTCGACCCGTATGTTTTTTTTTTCTATGTTTGTTACGCGATAACTCCGCCAATTATGAACCGATTTGAACAAATCTTTTTTCGGCGTATAGGTAATACCTCAAGGGTGGTCCCATTGACACCAGGTCAGGATCTGATGATGGGATCCTGGAGAAATCGAGGGAACTCTTCAAATATTATAGGCAGACCTATAGTGATTTTTGTGTTTTTCATAATAACTCGTGCAAATGCACATGGTAAGCATAATATTGTGATGCGGAACTGCTGATGAAGACCACATATGGCCACCAGATCTGCTCAATACTAGGTACAAATACAATGCGTGGCTGACGGGCAGGCAACGCATAGCCTAAACCGGTGGACCTAGAGCCATGAAACTTTGTACAGGGGTTCCTTATAGTCGCGTGGGGTAGCACTGATATAGGATTTGACAAAATTAATTCCCCAAGGGGAGGGGGGATAAGGGGTTACAGTTAGTATTAAACTCAATCTAATCAAATAGGGTTTGTGGAAGTCGGTTTTTTCTAAAGTTTACTTTTTGTTTCAATTATGGATAGCGATGTATCGTTTTGCTTATATAGTAAACGTATGTGACATTATCATCGCTAGAGTATCGGAGTACAAGTCAAGACCTTGTGGAATGAACGTGACTTGTACTCCGATACTAGCGATACATCACTATCCAAAATATGAATACAGTGGTAGTCAAGATATCGCTCCTCTATTGCCAAACTGTAGTCTTTTCGTGATAAGAATGCAGTAAAGTCATCACTGTCCGGCGGCCGGCAGCGGCCTAGCCACGCGACGCCCCGTAACTAATCAAATCGTTTTCAATTATCAAGCCAAGTTTACAGTGACCAGTTGAAAGCAAACTTTCGAACGCGAAGGTTGAGTCCTGTCCTGTGAGTGTGTGTTAACAGATTTAAATTTAAATTTCACTGCATTCTTATCACGAATAGACTGTAACAAGTTCCTACTATATCCAACGATATCCAACCCCGCTGTTTGGAACCCAGTTCAATGAATCTCTTTGTGCTTAGATTTTTTCGCCTCAGTAGTTGATGCTACAAAAATAATTGAAACAAAAAGTAAACTTTAGAAAAAACCGACTTCCACAAACCCTATTTGATTAGATTGAGTTTAATACTAACTGTAACCCCTTATCCCCCCTCCCTTGGGGAATTAATTTTGTCAAATGCTATATCAGTGCTACCCCACGCGACTAAGGAACCCCTGTACAAAGTTTCATGGCTCTAGGTCCACCGGTTTAGGCTATGCGTTGCCTGCCCGTCAGCCACGCATTGTATTTGTACCTAGTATTGAGCAGATCTGGTGGCCATATGTGGTCTTCATCAGCAGTTCCGCATCACAATATTATGCTTACCATGTGCATTTGCACGAGTTATTATGAAAAACACAAAAATCACTATAGGTCTGCCTATAATATTTGAAGAGTTCTCTCGATTTCTCCAGGATCCCATCATCAGATCCTGACCTGGTGTCAATGGGACCACCCTTGAGGTATTACCTATACGCCGAAAAAAGATTTGTTCAAATCGGTTCATAATTGGCGGAGCAATCGCGTAACAAACATAGAAAAAAAAAAAAAAAAAAAAAAAAAAAAAAAAAAAAAAAAAAAAAAACATACGGGTCGAATTGAGAACCTCCTCCTTTTTTTGAAGTCGGTTGATAAACTTAAAAATAATAATAAATAATATAGCGTCACGCCTTTTGCCATGCGGGGTGGCAGAGGCACAACTGTGCCCAGTTTCAGCCAGTGCTTCAATACTCCATTTTGCGTGACAGGGGGCTAGGCCATCACCACAGCTATGGAGTAATGAAGGTTTCCTCACGATGTTTTCCATCACCATTAGATAGTCCGTATAACGTACTTAGCCTAAAATAGATCGTTTTGTTGCGATTGAAGTCCTTTTCGCACTGTTTGGTCTGTAAAAGTCTCTCTATAACTCTCTTATAATATTTAGCACCAAAAATCGATATGCCGAACATGTAACATAACAGGGAGGATACAACCTAAATCACCGAACTACCGAAATGCGTATGGCGCATGTATGTGCCTCAGATGTGCCTGTATCAAAGTGTATCACACCTCGGACAGTCCATAGAACGCTCGTAAAATAATCATTTATTACTACTACATAACCAAATGATGTTTGTATATGTGCAAATGTGTGCGTAAACTTTGATAGGGCTGGTGGCGCGGCAAATGCCGTCGTCACTCGTCAGGCGTTCAGCCCTGTCTTGTCCATTGATCCTATAACCAATCCTTTGACGCCAGCGCAGGGGTGGGGTGCGGTATCTGAATCAGCGCGGGGAAGGGAAGGGAGTGGCCGTTCTGTACGGAGTACTATTATCTATTCTGTGCCTGTATGTAAATGTTAATGTTTAAATGTTATAAGTATAGGCGTGCTCTCTTCACCTGTAATACAGTCCACTCTCATTAGCACACGCCTCGTCGACGGCGCAGTATATGCTGGTCTGCGCGCCACACCGCGGGCTCTTCACGAACCAGCCCATGACGTTGTTGAAGGCCCAGGTGGCCCCGGTCCAGGCAGTCTCACTGAAGTGCCGGCCGATGTCTGTGCGGATCACGCCGGGGTGCAGACTGTAGGTCCGCACACCCTCGATGTTATGCTCCTGGGAAAACAAACATAAACATTTATCATTTAGGTATACGGAATCTGCACATACGGTGCTTCTGGGATGTATTGTACCCTGTGTCATGGGAGACAGAAACAGCGTCGTCACAAACATGTCAATATTTATCCAATAAGTACTAGGAATTGTTTTGCCTCCACAGCCGGGACTTTTTTATTTATCTAATAAACAGGCGGCGTTTCGTCCGGAATGTACCTATACCTGCGCGGAATACCATGGCAATAGCGGTCATTGATCCGCTAAGAAAATGTATGCGATTTAACTGTTGTCGTTACGTCACCCACCTCTAGCGACGTCAAAAGACGGAAATAGAAGGAACAACTATTAATTATATTATTTAATTATTTTCTACCAATTCTACAAACTCAATACAGACGCAGTAATTTATGAATTAATATTTAAATGCTATTGGCTGTTGAGAAGTCTTTGTACATGTCTGGGGCAGTAATCCATAGTACATTTTGCCAACTCCTTTGTTGAGCGTTTCATATTAAGTACCGTACTTTTTGTAGTAGGTATAAATAGTTTAGGTTTGAACAATTACCGTACATTTGTCGTACGGTAATTGACTACCGTACGGGGCATAAAATTACCGTACGAATACGATAATTACCGTACGGTTGGCATCGCTCTTCGACCGTCGTCGTGGCCGACAACCGATTATTAATCGAGTGTAAACAGAGGCGCCGACACCCGATTAAAAATCGGGTCCGACCAACGACATGTGTGAACGAGCTGTTACTCATCGTTACTTCTGCCGCTGTGCGTATGAAAAATACCTTCTATGATTAAGATTATTTCGTTGTAAATACCTATCCCAACAAAACATGCATATGCATATACAAAAACGCCAGTCTCGCAGCCTGCGCAGTTTATTCTACCGTAAAAAGTTGTGAGATCTAATTTTAAACCAAGTCGGTTAATTTAACCAGTATCTGTGTATGGTAGAATCTTTCCAACAACTTTATTATCGTATACTGTTAAGTACCTACCTAATTAGTTAACTAATAACATTTATAGTGATCGGATCAATATAAGACATCTTTATTTCTTCAATAATAATTAGAATGACTTGGCAATCGCACGTAGAAAAGTTGTCGACTATAGGACCGTGTGTGCAACGTAATGTACCTATTGCTCTCGCTCCGAAATAATTCGTTGTTTTCTTATTAGTTAAGTTTATCTTTATTTAGAGATATGTTGTGTTGAGTAATAATATTCATTTGTGCTCTGGGTGCTATAGAGTGGTCAGTTGAGCGCGATTGCCAAGTTATTCTAATTATTATTGAAGAAATAAAGATGTCTTATATTGATCCGATCACTATAAATGTTATTAGTTAACTAATTAGGTAGGTACTTAACAGTATACGATAATAAAGTTGTTGGAAAGATTCTACCATACACAGATACTGGTTAAATTAACCGACTTGGTTTAAAATTAGATCTCACAACTTTTTACGGTAGAATAAACTGCGCAGGCTGCGAGACTGGCGTTTTTGTATATGCATATGCATGTTTTGTTGGGATCTCATTTCTTTTTGTAAGTAACTTTCCTTTTTTTCTTTTCGGGTACTATTTCTTGTGCGTTAGCTACCGACTTTCTCAAAGCCCACTCCCTATCTCTATGGGCTCTTCTCTGTGGCTTTGATGTTACGATTTGTGACAAGTCTGGGCGGTGAATTATATAAATATAAATCATACCTCAAACCAAACCATACCGCGATTCAGGAAATGTCCATCTCTCTTCATTTTCAGAAATCGTGTAAAGGAGCATTATCTTTCTCTTTCATAAAGTTAGTAGGTATTAAATATGTATTAGGGTTTATTTATGTTAAGATATATATGATTAATATGTATTCATGTAGGTACTTAGGTATTTATTATATTCAGTAGTTTAGTAATATAATTTATTTATATTTTATTTTTTACTTTAGCACATAGGCCTACCCGTTTTGAGTTTTAAAATGTATCCTGTCCATCCTGGGTTTGCTGGAAGAAATCTCTTTTTAGAGATAAGCTTGCCTTTGTTCATGCCTTTTCTGTATTGTTTGTGTTTTTTTCTGATATGTGCAATAAATATATACGAAATATATACGAAATGCACACCTAGCGACATCTAATGGGGAATAGCGATATTAGACAATATTGTAACCGCTTTATTAGGGTTCCGTACCCGAAGGGTGCCAAACGGGACCCTATTACTGAGACTTCGCTGTCCGTCTGTCCGTCCGTCCGTCCGTCTGTCACCAGGCTGTATCTCATGAACCGTGGTAGCTAGACAGTTGAAATTTTCACAGATGATGTATTTCTGTTGCCGCTATAACAACAAATACTAAAAATCAAAAGAAATTTAATATTAAGGGGGGCTCCCATACAACAAACGTGATTTTTTTTGCTCATTTTTGCTCGATATTGATAATGGTAGCAGGTAGACGCTTAAAGTGTTCACAATATATTGAGTATATTATTTATTTAAAAAATAAATAATTAAATTAAAATTAAATTAATATTTAGGGGGGCTCCCATACATTTTTTTTTGCGGTTTTTTATAGATAATGGCACGGAACCCTTCGTGCGCGAGTGCGACTCGCACTTGGCCGGTTATTTAAATCATAGCTGGAACCAAACCATACCTTGATTCAAGATACACATAGCGACTAGCGACATCTAATGGGGAATAGCGATGAATCGAAGTAGTCGTGTACTGAGCTTATTGATAATTAATATATTATGAAATTGGGGCTAAAATTGCGCAATGTTTGAGTTTTCCTTGGCTTTGCAGGCTAAACTCTAACCATGCTCAAAATTTTAAGCTTGTGGGTTCGCTAGAAGTAACCTTTAGAGTTTTCATGATCGTGAATCAGTGAGTCAGTGAGTGTCAAAATTGAGGAACTTTGAATTGCTGTACCTTCAACTCTACTGGTTCAAATTTATTGAAATTTTGAGAATATGTCTTATGACATGGTGCCTTTTAGCCGCCGGGAATTCAGGTTTCTATCTTTATCCACAACGGAGTAACAGGTAGGTCAAATATGCTCTGAATGGCTTCCTGTAAAGGATGTTACTGCTGCGCCCGTATGTTTTGCTTTTTGCTCGACTTGGCTTGGGGGCGCTACCGCGCCCCCAGATTTGTTAAATAAAATTAAAAAAGGTAAGTTATAGTGATACTTTGTTAACTGAATAAAGCGAAATACAAGCGTTTTATGTTGTTAATATTACCGCTATGTTTAACTACTTCCGGAACTGTTAGGTAACTCTGTAGACCTTGGAGAGATCGGAGATGTATACTACTAACGCATTATAAAATATGTTCGTTTGTAACATCCTACTTGCATCCTTCACAGTTAGGTACTACCTACCCCTACCCTGTTTCAAAGGATTTAAGTTGGTACGATGTTAATGTGTTTAGAGATATGATATTATACAGGGTGTTGATTTGTAAAGTTACGCCGAGCTCAGAGGTTGTTATTTACACGACACTGAAGCTAAAAAATATATTTAAAAAATATATATTTTTTGTTCAGTATTTATTTTTATGATTTTTTTATTTTAAAAATATTTAAAAAACCTGTAAATGTGGTCCGAAAAGAGTCGCACGGAGTGGGGTGGGGCTCAGGGCACGAGGGGAGTCTGTTAGCACTTGTGCGCGATGGCTGGCGGGGGTATCCACACTTTTAGGTAATTTCAGGAAAATTTTCAGATGGTAATTTATGAATGAAAATTATGCGAGGGAAAATTAAAACTTTTTTTTTTTCATCAGCGACACGTAAACTATCAACCCTGAGTCGGGCGTAACTTTACAAATCAACACCCTGTATAGGTTCGCGGTTGGTATCATGTACTTAGGTTCGAAGTACCTATCGCATAATGATCTAATAGCCCGTATAGCACCGCATCAACTGACTGCAACCAACGTTTAAAACCCATTACTCTCAATCACCCACATTTATTATCCACTGATTGTTGTAACCATTACTAACTAACGGCAGTCGCTAATGAGTTTTAATTAAGTAGGGTAGGTACAATTTATTATTATCTCACCCTCAACTTGTTAGCCAATGCTCGAGCGAAGATAACGTTAGCAACTTTGCTCCAAGAGTATGCTTTCAGAGCATCGTATTTGGTCCTCTCCCAGTTTATATCCTCCAAGTCTAAAGTGTAAGCTGAAAACAAAATGAGAATATCATCATCATTATACCGAAATGGAGAACCATAAGATATTATTATGATCAAATCAAACAAAGGAAGATAATGAAAAACTCACTTTCATGAAGACGCGAAGACACAGACACTACCCTGGATGGAGCATTTCTCTTCAGTCGTGGCAACAGAAGGAGCGTGAGCATAGCATGGCCAAAGTGGTTAGTCCCCATATGTGTCTCAAAGCCATCTTCGGTTCTGCCTTCCGGGCACATCATAACGCCAGCATTGTTCACCAGAATACTGATCCTGGGCTCTTTTGCTAAAACCCTGGCGGCGAACTCGCGCACGGATGTTAGACGTGATAGGTCTAACTCCTCAACGACCAGATTTCCTTGGATCGGTTTCGACTTTTCAGCTTCTATTATCTCGTTTTTCGCAGCTTCTGCCTTCGCTATGTTCCGGCACGCCATTATTACGCGAGCTCCTGTAAAATTAAGTGAATTCAGACGATGAGGGGACAATATTTAGAAATTGGTGCCTCACTGGAACAACCGGTGGCCCTACTGATAGGGTTTTTTCCTTAGAATCCGAAGGATTCTAAACTTTTAAGCGACTATATTCGGCTCTGTCTGCTGTTGGTAAGTCCAGCAACAAAAAATAATTTTTAAATATCGGTGCGCTGATCAACGTGGTCAAATCCAAGTCCAAAACAAGATTTGTTTTACAAGGTTCAGGATCACACCTCTGTTGTAGAAGTCCCTGGCGGTCTCCTTGCCGATGCCGGTGTTGGCTCCGGTGACGATCGCCGTCATCCCCTCCAGCTGCCGCTTGCTGCGACACCAGCCGCTCACTAGATCCATAGCGGACGCGGATTCCAGAGACTCGAATGAACTGATGAGGTGAGGCTGTGGATATGTAAACATGATATCGTCAAGGGGTAGTGTTATTAGGGCGGAAAAATCTATTGTAGCTTTGGAAATGGGCTCGTTTTGGGATTTGGAGAAGGAAAAAGTTACGTATGCGTCGGTAGGCAAACGAAAAGTTGGTGTGCAAATGCCCGTAAGTAGGTATTAAATCTTATCTTACGTAATAAATAATTCATCTTTTGTGCTAGTGTGAAAAATATGTGCTATGTATCGAGTTTGTGATTAATACCCCGACATTATTCCATCCTTAAACACCAAAACAAAAGAATAACAGGTAATACCTACCTAAGTACATAATAAATAAGTAATACATGTAAGTACATTGTGCAATGTAGTGCATAATAGGATCATGCGCGTGCTTGAAACCGTTACATGTGGATATGTACGTCAGCAGTGTGGTGTGTGTGTGAGTGAGACATCCTCCTTTATTAATCTGTGCCTCCGCACCAAGTGAACATGGCGAGCGAGGGACTCAGCACAATTTGCAAGCAAAATTACGTGACGTGACCCCGTGGTTCTAAGTTTGAAGTTTTAAGAATCTGTCTGTGGCACTCTAGCGCTTAATAAGCAGGTGGACGGATTGTACTGTGGATTTCTGTGTAGTAAAGATCCCTGCGATGATTGTCAACAACGTTTTCATCAACTTTTAAGTACCTAACTAGGTAAACGAGTCAGACAAATTTTAGTTTTCGTTTTTTGTGTTGGGGTTGTGTAAAATATTAAATGTAAGGTATATCGTTGACTAACCTACATGCTACATTAGGTATCGGTGCTCGTCTTTTTCTCTATATTGTGGCACGTACACTCGGTAAACTACGACGTAACAACGTAGAAACTGGATGTAACTGCGATGTTTTGAGAGGTACCACCCATGAACGTACCTACACGGAAGTTAAACAAGAAGGAAAGGCAACTTGCGTTAGATTAGTTAGGTAGGTACCTCTTCATGCATTTAAAATCCACCTATTGATAATAGGCGATAGATTAATTATATCCCTATAAGATGCCTATAAGTTAGCTGCGAATTCAATTGCGAAGTTGGATTTTTTCAAAACTCAGAATCGGGTGCAGATTGCACCGTGCAATAGTAGATCATGCCATGCATGTGCATGTGCTGTGCTGTTATAAGTACAGCGTGAAACCTATTAAATTGATTAATATGTAGGAACAATTTATAAGACAAACAATATAATCCGTAGGTAGGCTAGCTAATATTGTTATATTTATATCTAAGTATATCTAGTTTTAAGGTATCTATTATGCGATTTTTTATCCTGAAATAAAGTTTTTTTTATTTTTATTACTTCTAAGTAGGTATATAATTAAATAAATTGTAGAGTTTTAATAAAATTCTTACCGAAAAACAGAAGAAAATAACACCACAAAGCTTTAACATTTTCAAAGGAAGCGTTTCACTGGAGAGGAAAAATGAGACTGCGAAATGTATTTGATGCACTTCTCTTAAACGCACAACAACGGTATTAAATAAGCGTCACATGATAACACCCCTAGGTATTCAACCCGATAACAATCAGAGATAACAAGCTACTGGAAAAAATACTACAGACTACAGATTCGAAAATTTACCCAAGTTGTGCTTATGAATAGGTCACGAGACTCACGAGTTCACAATGTTCTGACTTAGGATATCGCTAACTCATAACGGTTTACGGTCAATGGCACCTTGCGGGTCTCGGCCTAAGGGCCTAGCGGTCGTGCCTCTACCCTCAGACATAATGGAACCTGATGAGAGTCCACATAGGTTGGGTGGGGGCTGGCATCCCCCCTAGAATGCGATGATGCAGAACGCGCCGGGCAACTCAGTTCGCGAAGTTACAATCATAATGCCAGGGCATCCGCTGTGTGCTAAGTAAGACTGAACTCATCCGTTGCATTGATGGGATAATAGGTTAAATACCTTTAATGATGGGTTAGTTAAGTGATTAACTGAGTCCATCGACGACTGAAATCCGACGCGAACGTATAGTTAGTGTATTGCCAACTGTATTGCGAGCACTGACCAAGATATTGAATTTTCTTGGTCACAGTCACAGTGTTTACTCGTGGCGAAGGCGTAAGGTACTGTGTAATTGTCTGTTGGCAATATGTGCACGCTACATACAGCTCCCAGGTTTTATGATTTCGTGACGTCATTTGTACTGTCGTGATTCCTCATTATGATATGGGGCATGTTTAATTCTTAATGACTTCCAAAGCCGACTTTACATTATGCATGACGATGATGCTTGCTGAATCCTTTATCCATCATGGGGAAACCAATGCGCAAACAATCAATCAATAGGTAAATGTATTACTTACTTTACTTACATTAGTAACTTGATATATTGTATAAACCTACCTGCCAAGTTTCTGCAAGGATTACGATTTCAGTAAATCAATACAGCTTAGCAGGGTAAAGTCGGCCACTGACAAAGATGAGCGAAAAATAAATAATTTCTCTCCGATACACTTTATTTCACCAGTTAAGCTAATAAACCTTTATTTTATGAATTTTAACTTAAATTTACTAGAATCATCACTTTTTAATTTTTGTTTGTTGAATGTCTGTCTTTGTTGAATGATGTTCCGAGATTATGTAGTGTAGAGTCAAGTACAAACAATGTAGGTACAGTAGCCATACTAGCCATGTAGACTATATCTCTCGATATCTATCCCACGATCGCTTTCAAATTGAACATAACCGATCATCTGCACACACCACACACAACAGTACTACGTACCTATCAAAAGCCCGCTTCGCAAGTACTCTAATCTTAGATAAATACTTACCCGCACCCCTCCCTCCAGAAGGCAAAGCGTACATATTAAACTAGCCTAGCAATGAAAGCATCAACGATTGCTACATAGCACCTGTTTAACTATTGTTTATTAATTGCATTCCATAGCTGTTATAAATATGAAGTTACAACATCATGGGCCTTGCTCAGGCAGAGCAATATGAGAGAGGACGACACTATAGTATTATAACCCGTATTAAATTAACTAACTATTACTAACATATGTTCTCTAAAATATATATTACTAACATATATTCTCTAAAAATATAATGTACAAATTGAACAATAAATGATTAATAAATACTTATTTGTGCCGTTTCGAGCCATAGTCCGTGCTAGCTACTAAAGCAAGTTCAGCGTTCAGTTAAAGAATAGCAATCAATGAGTGGGTAGTACAACCTAAGTAGGTATATTAGCAGTACTCAGCTTATAGATCTTGATTTATAATAGAATAGAATATGCGTTTATTCAAGCGTCACAATACACAACACATAGCAGTCAACATGGAACATCATATAGGTACAAAAATAGAAAAACATGGACAACAACAATAGTGAGTGCCATTTATTTTCTGTGATGTAAAGAAAAATATCTTAAGTATAGCGCAGATACTCTAATATTTAGTATATTGTGCTGGCTGGTATTTTCTGATGATCTTCCATTATGACACCATACACCGTAGATACGGGAATATTATTGCTCAAGGGCTAATCACGTAAAGAATGTCAAATAAAAAACGCACGACACGCACGCTCGTTGATCTCTTTTGTATGAGAGACCTATTTCAGTGTTTTTTTTTTTTGTAAATCAAATCTAATTTATTGATTTTACAGAATACAGTAACACGTTAATATGCTTATGATCTCCACACTGGAGTGGGCCAATTCTCACCCTTCGACTTAGAAGGCGTAGACGTAAATTGTCTACTATATTTCATACCAAAATTACAAATACGTCTACGCTACGCCTTCAAAGTCGCATGGGGACATGCGGGGAGAATCGTTCCATAG
Source organism: Argyresthia albistria (assembly GCA_963457715.1). Taxonomy (NCBI): domain Eukaryota; kingdom Metazoa; phylum Arthropoda; class Insecta; order Lepidoptera; family Argyresthiidae; genus Argyresthia; species Argyresthia albistria. The sequence goes on along the minus strand of OY735262.1, from coordinate 3,975,090 downwards.
GTATGACCTGTGTCGTGGAGGCCTAGGTACAGTTTAAAAACCCTAAAAAAATTAACCCCTTTTTATTTTTTATAGGAAAATGATTTTTAGAGGTATTTTTATGGGACATCATAAAATAATATAGAAAGTAGTGCCACGTCTATAATAGGCTTGTGGCCTGTCAAGTCAAAATACTTAGATACTTTTTATGAACTGTCAAAACGGAACTTTTGTTCCTGAGTGCTATGAAATAGTGACAGAATGACGTCATGTAAAAATGCCATCTATTGCTGTCTTTTTTTGCACAAAATTTACTTTATAAAATATATCTGCTGGAAATATACAATTCTGAGAATGTCAAGCCATTGTGTTCATAATGCTTCAACTTAAGACTTGTTCCTAGATTTATTGGATTACCTTGGCCACAAGCCTATTTGGTGGGTGGGAGGACTGTTCAGTATTGTCCATGTCCACACACTGCGCGGTCGTTTATTTACGTCTTGATGAAGGACGCCAACTTCAAACAAACAGCAATTATTTCACGCAAGCTGTTACTACAGTTACATCAGTAGCGCGCATTGCAAATTGTCTCGTTCTTACTTAGCCGGCCCCTTCACTCTCAGAAGCACACCGCTCGAACGACCGAACAATGGCGAACTATTATGATACCAGTTACGTAGGTATTATACAATATTTTTAACTAACCGTCAAAGCCTTCAATGCCGACGACACTACACCGACTCCGATGCCGTCCACTCACTGACTGATGCGATCCTGCCTGTGCCTGAGTAATACTGGTAATACTGACCTGTGTGATGTGACGTAATAGCTGCTGTGTTTCTGGATTGCGAAGGTTACGTAAAGTCTTCACAAAATAAAAGGTCCGTTTTGACAGTTCACACCCATGAAGTTTTAACCCCTAATGTTTAGGTAATAAAAGCCAACTGGTGCGTACAAGGTGTGTAGGAAAACCGCTTCTATTACCTACGCGTTAAGGATTAAAACTTCATGGTCGTGAACTGTCAAAACAGGCCTTTTATTTTGTGAAGACTGTAGGTACTCATGATGGTACTCTACAATAAGGTGCAATAAGTAAGTTCTCGTTGGTCGACTTGTTAGGCATGTGAAATTACCGGGGCGCCCTCAAGGATTTACGATTTGTATAGAACCTCAACAAGCAATGTAACCGGGTCACACACAGCGCATTAATATTTGTTAAGTGCTTCTATTGTCCCCCTGAATTTAAAGCTGAACCTCCTCTAACATACCTATTTTACGTTTACTTTACTATGTTAAATGTTTCTGGAAGCACAAACTAAAATAGAAAACGATGTGTTTATCAGGTGGTAAATAAAACCACAAAAATTGTCTGTTTTCGAAAAAAAATGGCTTTGGAATGATTGCAAGCAAAAACCCTCTATAATTGAGCTAAACGAGCAGTAGGTTACCTATACCTGATGGTGATACCACGCACGCTTTACGATTTTTTTATGAAGTACTTTTCAGGAAAAGTGTGCATAAAGTATATACATAGTCTGGTCATAAGTTTTGTCACATATGGAAAGTTAAATAAATGACACAATGAGTTACGCACTACAACCATTTATATATCAAATGAAAGGGTACAAAATACAGATTTAAACCACACTAAAATTATTCAAAATGTCCTCCTCTGGCTTCGATACAAGCCTTCAATCTGCTAGGCCAGTCATCAATCGAAGTACGCACGACATTCATGTCAATATCGGCGACTGCTTTAATCAGAGATGCTTTAAGTGACTCCAAATTGCGATGGGGTTTAGCGCAGACCTTCTCCTCTAGGTGCTGCCATATTTTATAATCCAAAGGATTCAAGTCTGGACTGGAGGAGGGCCAATCCTCGTGCCTGATAAAGACGATTCCATGGGTCGTGAGCCAGTTTTGGGTACTTTTCGCCTTATGGGCCGGTGCAGAATCCTGCTGGAAAACCCAGTGCCTATTTTTGAACATTGTTTGTGAAAGAGGTTCCACAATGTTTGTTAGGACTGTGTTTTGATATACGAGAGCACTGGTTTTCACTCCTTTTTCACAAAAAAACACCTTTGTTGGACCCAAATAGGAGACCCCAAGCCAAACCATGAATGCCGAATGGTGATGGCCACGCTGAACACGTGGCACACGTTTGCTCGCTTCTTCACTAGACTGTGCATACACTTTATCATTTTGTTTGTTGTAACTCTCCTCAACATTAAAAAAAATTTCGTCCGAAAAAAGTATTTCGCGGTATTTTTTACCTGCGTACCGCCTTAACAAAACCCGGCATCTTTCGAGTCTGATTTTCTTCAGCCGTGCGTTAAGAAAATGTGCTGTTCTTTTTCTGTAAGCACGCAGTCCTAGGTCTTCATTCAATACTCTTTTAACAGTGGTTCTGCTTAGTCCCATCTGCAGAGCCAACATTTTTTGCTTGCGGACAGGATTTCGTTGGATTCGCGCCTTCACTGCTTTGATGACCGCTGGAGTCCGAACAGTACGAGGTCGACCGCTTCTTTGTTTATCATCTAAACTTGAATCTTCCCTGAATCGTTTGATAGTACGATAAATGAATCTCAGGGGAATTTTCAAATTTTTCAGCAGTTTAAAAATCACTGTTGGTGCGTGGCCGCAACGATGCAATGCAATTATTGCGACTCTGTCTTCTTTGCGCGTCCACTCCATATTGGAAAATGAAGAATATTCCAGAAAACCTGTATTTTTATTTTCTTGAAATATTCAAATTTCGAATTCCCATAACTTTTTTTGTGGCCTCTATTCTAAATTCGAAATTTTACCCATGTGACAGAACTTATGGCCCGACTATGTATTATCAAAAACTAAAATAAATAGGCTAACTATTAAGATTTTTTTTACTTAGCCTAAATAGTGGGATAGGTGGTTAGGAATGCTTGTTCCTTTAAACTCAGTCAGAGAAGTAAAAATCAACAGCAACTTTTTTCACTCTTTGCAGATTAACACCAAATTCTTGGTTGGCAAGGTGGTATTTTTTTATGAAATATGAATTTCACGTTCTTTATTTATACGGTGAAGATATCAAACATGGATGGTATCAAAACTGGACCTGCTAGAATTTTTTGTTTGAGGCGCGGGAGAACCGCACTTTGGCCTCCCTTCCTGCCGCCCCTGGGGGTCGAAGCGATGGGGAACGAATAGTTCAGTTTTATTCAGAGAATAACCAAGCAAAGTTCCAGCTTCCGGTCACGAAGTGTCGATTTTGTATGGAAAATCAAAACGTCACACGGCAGTAGGGCTCCCGACTCCCGCTAACATGTCAGCGCGCGTCAAAAGATCGCTGGGAAGCTTGAAAATCTTAAAACTTGGAATTTTCACCCCTCAACCCCCTAAACTAGGGGATGAATGTTAGTATGAGACTTCCGCAAATTCCGAAGCTAGAGGTCTGAAAATTTTCAGTGACTGCTTATTATAAATACTAACTTTAGATATAGCCTTCAATAGGTACTCCATAACTGCAGCGATGGGCTAGCCCCCTGTCACGCAAAATGGTCACCCAACTTACAAAAAGAAATGAAATCCCACCAAAACATTTACATGTGAAAAATGTAGCCAAGAAGAGGGAAACAAAAAGTTATCAGATCTCAAGTAGAGCCAAGCTTCTAACTCTACACGCCCTAACTGTACAGCCCTAACTTCACAAACTCCTTTACGTTGGTTGCATTTTCCAATTTAAGCTCATGTGACGGTAGTGAAACGGCCAAGCAAGCCACATATTTTGAGTAAGGCGTTATAGAGTATAAACTTAAACGTGGGTTGCATGCTTATTAGAAAAGCTTATCTGGTGCTTCCGTCACCCCGTAAGGTAAAATCATAACGAATAACGTTAAGGTATTGTAGGTGCCATGGAACCATCACTAACATTACACACTCGTGTCGTATCGTTCGTTGCAACCAGGCCATAAAATAAAATAAAATAAAAAACGTATCGTCGTCGGTCGGTCGTTCTGGTTCTCGTTCTATAACGAGACCAAGAACTTGTTGTTGTTGGCCTTGGCACTTGGCCCAAATAATCGAGAAACGTCAAAACTGTTTTGTATTTTGCATTACCTAGTGTACCGATTGAACGCAAGATTTCAATACAATAGTTTGATAATAGTAATTGTTGTTTTATAACTAAGTTTTAAATGTCATTTATAAATGGGAAAATATCAAACACAATACCTACTACGACCTGTTTATTGAGGTCTCTATCCATAATAATTTAACCGTAAAATATAATAGATTCAGTGGTAAGGTTTAACGGTAAACTTGCCACGGTAACACGCCAGAACAAGACGAACAAACAGTGGTTGTTTATTTGCATTCCAACTTAGCTAGTTAAATTACAATCTACAACATAAAAATGCCTTTCTTCAGTGGACGTTGTTTAAGCACTGCGAAACTCATTGGAAAAACTGCCCTAGTTACAGGATGTAACACTGGGATAGGCAAGGAAACCGTGCAAGATTTATATAAACGAGGTAAGTACACCGTTGGTAGATTTAATTATTATAAGTATCAAATCTGTATTTCATTATAAGCAGCCGCAGCCGATTTTAACTACAAAACATTGTACATTATTAACTACTTAAATATTTTTTTAAGGTGCAAGAGTCATTATGGCCTGTCGGAGTTTGGAGCGTGCAGAGGAAGCAAAATTAAACATTGAGAACTCCTGCAAAGACCTGACTGATGTCGGAAAAATAGTCGTAGTCCATTGTGACCTAACATCTCTTAAGTCAGTCCGTGAATGTGCTCAGCATATTTTGGACACTGAACCACAACTTAATATTTTGGTCAATAATGCTGGTATAATGATGTGCCCTAAAGGAGAGACTGAAGATGGATTTGAAATTCAGTTTGGAACCAATCATTTGGCCCACTTCTTCTTGACAATGCTTCTTCTACCTCGAATCATAAATAGCAAACCAGCTCGTATTGTTACGGTATCATCAAGAGCTCATACCAGTAAGTAAAATAAAGCAAAGAAATAAACAGATTCAGATTTGTGTAGTGGTCAACAACTGTACCTACTTATGATTTCAGGAGGAGGTGGTATCAATTTTGATGACGTAAACTTCAAGACTAGGAGTTATAATTCTAGTGAAGCATACTGCCAAAGCAAACTAGCCAATGTGCTATTTTCGAGAGAACTGGCCAAGAGGTTAAAGGTATGGTAACCAACTTGTATTTTACTGTAAAATATCCGTAATAAATAAAATAAACATTATGTTTAACATAGGTAATCTTCTTTATTAAACCAATAGGTACGTCTTTCAAAAGCCTTTATTTGTTCGTCTTCACATAAATGTAAAGATTCTAATCTTTTTTGTCCCTTTGTTCAAATTCAATTCAATGCCCTCGTTCAATCTCTGTAGTAGTTAAATTTCTATTAGTTGTTAATAAATAAATACTAAAATAAATAAATTACAATGTCCTATGAACTAAAAAAATATTGAATTGCTCTATACGGATATTAATTGCAGGATCACAATGTGGACGGTGTCAATACCTACAGTCTGCATCCAGGTGTAATCAAAACCGAATTGGGTCGTCATTTAAACGATACACTATTTAGGGGAGCACGGGTGCTGATTGGTACTATAATTGGACCTTTCATGAAAACTCCTGAACTTGGTGCTCAAACGTCAATATACTGTGCTGTCGACGAGAAATGTGCTGGAGAAACAGGGCTTTATTATAGGTAAGAGCTTTAATACGTAAAATCGCATTTTTTGTGAAGGGACCTAAGTATACGATTTTCTGGCCTTACCTTGCGAGCCAAAATCTAATCTGCGTCATAAAAACAGGTGAATCTTTTGATTGCGTTGACCTAGCTAGATGTTTAATTTTTTTTCAAGACACTACAGATACCTGAGTAATTCGAAATAATTTTATTACATTCACGCGTTCCTGGGAAAAGTGATTCTATAGGAGTTTCTTATTTTTCGTTTAAGGTACAAACCATAAAAGATACATCATTCGCTATTTTTGATTTGTGTTTATATCGTTTCAGTGACTGCGCAGTTACGAATCCATCGCGCAATGCAATGAAAGACGAAGTTGCAAAGAAGCTGTGGGATATGTCCGTTGAATTAGTAGGTCTAGGTGACTACAAAGCATTCTCGGCAAAGGGCATTTGATAAATAACTATTTATAATTATTGGCTGAGCAATGCTTAACACTTAAATAATAATATATATAATATTATTAATTTTTTTTGACACATTACAATTTGTTACGTAGAAGTTTAACATTGGATGGTTTCCTAGTAAGAGTTTGAGAAGTAAGGAGGTTTGTTTCTAGGATAGAATAGAATAACAAAAAGTTGAATTCAGTACCTCGACTAATATTATAATAATAACTTTATATAAGTAGTTAGGTATACTTAAGTATTTCAGAATGAAAAATAATACGGGCACAATTGATATATTTTATTGAATTTCAGTAATTTCTATTGTAGTTTTTTTTTTAATGAAATATACCACCTACCTTACTAAATTAAACGTATATGTTTCATTTGATACATGTATGATACCTTTGGTCGAATATTTTATTACCTACGCAGATGATCGGTAATTCGTTCAAGACACGCGTAATATACCCGACTACCCGACCGATACCAATGCAAGGTGTCATTTAATTAGCTGATCATATTTTAGGGAATCCATAATTATGAACAACTTTCTCTAAGAAACATGATCGTAAATGGAAAAAAATGGGTCACCGATCGCCCGTCGTATAGCACAGATACTATAATATTATAGTAACTTGTATTCCACTAATGATGACGGGGTCAATGTAATGAACAACGAAACGAAAATTTTATCTCAAAATATGGTCAGCTAATTAAAATGTCACCTTGTAATGTAACAAAACTTGTTTAATGTTTCCTTTTACTGAATGTAGCAACGCCCACCCACCCACAGTGTGTGGTAAGGTAACTGCTCCGTGCGGTGTAGTCCCATTGTCCCCATCACCTCTGTCCCCTTGATTTTTTTAACAACGTTATTGTAATTAAATAATTAACTTTTAGTCCCGTTGTACCAAATGCCTCTATCCCGTGAGAGTATCTATTCAGTGAGGTTATTTTTTATATAAGAACGACGAAGCGACGACGAATTTTACCTTCGAAGTTACCAAGATGTACCTAATCTATTAATTACAGTTAGCCATGAATGACCTTGAGTTCAGCGTTGCCTGCCACTGCTTAGACCTTCGTAGATAGTAGATAATCTGTGGTGTTGAGCATGTGTTGATAGTAACATTGATAGTTTTCTTCTCCCTTTGTGCAGTTAGAGCAGCTTATTAAAAATAGCAAATTAATACGTAGTTCTAAATAACAAATAAAATTCAAGTAATAATTATTTGTATATAAATATGTAAGTATAGCAAATAAAATGCAAGTCATCACCATTTGCAAATATAGCAAAGTGACTATATTATGACTCATATCACATCAAATAATTATCAGATGACGTCTCTATAAAATAGTTCAAATACGTTCGCCCAGATACTTAGACTTCAGAGAATACGCTGTGTTTAACTTAGAACGAACGTAGTAATTTAAAACTATTAAGAGAACACTATAATTTTTTCCACATAATGCCTTTCTTTAGTGGACGATGTTATAGTAAAACCAAACTTAATGGGAAAACTGCTCTAGTTACTGGCTGTAATACAGGAATAGGCAAGGAAACCGTCTTAGATTTTTACAAACGAGGTACGTACCTACAGGTTGGCAAGAAAGTCTAGAAATTAAATGATGGCAACATTCACAGACTACTGCGTGTTTTCTTTAATGTCATATTTGGATTGTCTATCAAAACACGCAATAGTGCTCTAATATGTCACTTATGTTGCCATTATTTATTTTCTAGACTTTCTTGCCAACCTGTAACCAAGGCATTTATTATTATGATCATATTATGATATGATGACAAAGGGCATTGATGAAGAGCTAAAGCAGGTGTTTTATTTCAATAACAACATAATTATGTATTGCTTGTTTTTTTACTTTGCATTATCTTATCATACGCACTTGAGATAACAAATTTTATATAAAATTTAGGTACCATATCAATTTATCACTCAATATTTTATTATGGTTCTCACTCAGGTGCAAGGGTATTAATGGCATGTCGCAATCTGGAGAGCGCACAGGGAGCAAAATCGAACATCGAAAACTCCTGCAATGACCTGACTGATGTCGGAGAAATAGTCGTAGTCCACTGTGACCTAACATCTCTTAGGTCAGTCCGTGAATGTGCTCAAAAAATTATGGACACCGAACCACAACTTAATATTTTGGTCAATAACGCTGGTATAATGATGTGTCCTAAAGGAGATACTGAAGATGGATTTGAAACTCAGTTTGGAACAAATCATTTGGCCCACTTTTTGTTGACGATGCTTCTTCTACCTCGAATCATAAATAGCAAACCAGCTCGTATTGTAACGGTATCATCAATGGCACATACCAGTAAGTAATAGAGCATATAATTATAATTTGTATTAAAGTATTTAAAAAAAAGTTGTCGAATTATACAAAACATTTCTACTTTCAGGAGGTGCTATTAATTTTGATGATGTAAACTACAAGACTAGGACTTATAATCCTAGGGAAGCATATTCTCAAAGCAAATTGGCTAATATACTCTTTTCACGGGAACTTGCCAAAAGATTGAAGGTGGGTATGGGTATAGCGTGCAAAAATTACCTTTGTGCAGTGCATGATTGTTTAATACGTTCGTGCTAGGTTTATCTAGGTGTACAAAGGCTGATGATGATGATGATGATGGTTTAGTGTGGATTTTGAAATAAAATAATATTAAAATCAAACTTTACCAAATTTATTTATTTTGCTTGCAGGATCACAATATAGAAGGCGTTAATACATATTGTCTGCATCCAGGTGGAATTAAAACTGATTTGGGCCGTCATTTTGATGAAACGGTGTTTCGGGGAGCCAAGCGTCTTTTGTCAATATTTGCAGTTTTTCTAAAGACTCCAGAACTTGGCGCACAAACTACTATTTATTGTGCTGTAGATGAGAAATGTGCTGAAGAGACTGGCCTATACTACAGGTAATCAAATTATAATAATTAAATAATACCTTAAAAAATATCGCTAATTAACACAATCTATAGTGAACAATATGGGAAAGTTACTTAGGTACAATTATATCTAACTAATTTAAAAAATACTCTTTTCAGTGATTGTGTTGCTACGAATCCATCGGTTGCCGCCAAAAATAATGAATTTGCAAAGAAGTTATGGGATCTATCTGAGGAATTAGTAGGTCTGGGAGATTACAAAGCATTCTCAGTTAACAACAAGATGAGATTAAATTTAAGTTAATATACACCTAGGTACACGCGAGTGGCGTGCTTTGGGAGAGGGCTATCCTATACCCAACAGCGGAATGATATGGGCTGATATGATATATGATGATGATAGGTACCTACACGCCGACTTCTATAAACCACACTAATGATTATACCACAAAATATTAAGTAATTAGTAGAGCACTCATGCAAGCACTTAAGTATTTTTCAAATAAGACCATCAAGCTTATAATTCAGGTCGCGTATTATTATTAACATGGGTACATAACGGATTGTATTGGATTTATTGGACTTTATGTCTAGAAATAAAATAATTTACCTTGATTTAATTTAATTTATAACGTATAATCAAACAAATCTTGTCACGAATACGAGACAGATATAAAATTATGCTGTAACATAAAGTTAAATCTATTAAGTTCTTATGAATAAGACGGTAAGTACCTATAATGTAAATAAATAAATTAGTGTAAGTAAAAGGTAACATTAGCTCTGAATCAAATAAAAAATATTTTTATTAAATGTCAAAAATATTATTTAGGTACTTAAATTAGGTACCTATTTTCATCAGGAAGATTTATTTTTTCCTTATGTACCTATATCATTAGATCGGACGTTCTAGCGGTGGATAACATGATAACGGAAACCTTCGATCTCCCTAGCTGCGGCGATAACACGCAAAATGGAGTGCATATTTAATAACTGGCTATATGTGGGCGGGCACAATTATTATTGTGCTTCACCCCGTATTGGAAAAGGAGTGACGTTTATGGACTTATGCTATCTTATTAAATTTAGTCAAATATTAAAAATACATATTATAAAATATTTTAACTGTTTAGGGATAATTCACAAAGATACTCTCATTATTCATTGAGATCCATACATTAATTGAGAAATAACTACTTGCGTTACTGGTATGTTAACGCCCATCACTACTTTTGTTGACATGATGGATGACAGTTCCACTTTCATTCGATATTTTATTCATTTCATTCATTCAGTCCGTAGACATTCAAAACTTCAATCCTATAAGAATGTTGCCAATTTAGTGACGCTATCTCTAGAAATGGCGACTTTTACCTACCAACTGTAACTACAAAATCAGTTTTAGCATGGTTTTAGTTTAGATATTATTATTACTATATGCCACGCAGTTCCGCTGCTGTGCAGTTCCGTTGCCGCCAATTGCCGCGTAGTGTGGTTTGCTCCATATATTTGCCTTGAAATTATATTTTGCCGCGTGTTGTCGCACAGTTCCGACTAGTGTGCTCGCACCGTAATGTGAGGTGGATGGTCTGCCGGGCGTGCGCGGTACGGCGCCAATCGCGGATATGAGCATGCCCTAACTAGCAAAGCCACCGGGCGCTAGCCGAGTTGCCTGACGGAAGTGATACCATACCATGGATTATAAGTGTAATTAGGTATTAGTTGTTTGTGCTTACAATTCTGTAAACAACTGTAATTTTCTATAAATATAAGTAGCAGTAAGTATAATTAGTAAATATAAGTAAGTAGTTACATTTATATTAGGAATTAGGATCTCTCTCGATGGAGCGTGTTGGAACACACAAATCACAATGTTCAACTAAAGATAATATCCTGCATAAACAACCATACATACCTACTGTGCTTCATTGAGACGGGTCAATGAAATATGTGTTAGATGGTTCATTACTTTGGAACGAGCGACAGAGATCACGCATAAACCATGTAGGTTTCCATGAGCGCTCCGTAAACTTAGTTTAAAAAAAAAAAACATTTTGTAACATGGATAATATATAGATAATAAAAAATACCAGGCATCTTTTCATACTGAGTTAATCTGTTAGAAATGCTGTCTCACCGCTCCGCTGCCCTGCCGCCCCAGTGCGGTCTTACCTTAAATGTAAGCACACACGACAGCATATTTTTTGTGTGCAAACATATGGAGCAAACCGCACTACGCGGCAGCGTAGCGCAGAGACGACGCACGCTCCCTCCTCACGTCATACCCGCCCCGCCTCTATCTCCTCTTTATTTCTCTTTCCTTCGGGTCGAGTGAAGATAAAGACATACAAAACTGTCGCGGTGCGTGGGCGGGTTGCTCGAGGGTTGCTCCGCTGCGCTACCGCCCCAGTGCGGCTTAAAGGGCTCTCCTCACGATGCAACCTGGCTTGCAATCTGTTGCTGCAACTCATAGAAGGCAGGTTGCCATGCACCCGCTAGAGATGGACGGAACAGGAAGGTAGACAGAGATAGAAATACAAGTTGCAGCAACAAATCGCGACACAGATTGCATCGTGAGTAGAGCCCTTTACTCTACAACTTCATAAAAAAACAATACGATTTATTAGCGCCATCTAGGGGCAACCCAGGCAGCTCATTTAAACTAGCACCTACCGCCGGCACCGACACGCGGACAAAGACTGCCCTGGGCTACCCCTAGGTGAAGCTAGTAATCGTTTTTTTTGTAGGTAGGTATAAAGTTGTTTTTCTTCTCATCAGAGTAAAATTGTGTTCTGTACAAATGACAGGAAAGCAAGCTTGAGCCATTGCATTGCATAATTTGCATAGGTAAGTATCGAGAGTAGCCCTACTGGGCATAGGTCGATATACTTATTGAAATTGAAAAATCGTTTATTAAACAAATACTTAATGGGGTTACGGTCCTGGAACTATTACGGTCCGGAACGACTCATCTCTATTAGGAACCAATTTTTTTCGACGTATCCGCCTTCAGCCACTGTTTTCGGATGTTTATATCTTTGGGAAAACGATGGATTCCAATTTCTGAGCATCTAATTACACAACAACGCGTCATTATTGGTTGTTTTGATAAAAATGATAATTAATTACATACAATATTTGTTTGTTATGGGCACCAATCGATACTAGCGCCACTTTGACAGTTGCCAACCCCATTAGCATACTTTATTGGCTCCTTGTACAATCTTCTTCCTCCTTTTATTCCCAGACCTTCAATTTCAAATCCCTTTTATCATATGTCAATTCCCCATTTATCCAAATCTTGTGTAACTTCATTAATGTTAATAACATCAAACTCTAACCGTAGTTGTGTTCTTGTTGTAGACTAATTAATCTAAAACTATTAAATATTTATTTATATATTGTTTTGTCTTTTTTGTTCTAGGTTCTGGAATTATGATATTTTCATTTTACCAAAAAAATCTTAATAAAATACCGAGCCACCTCAGATACGTGACATTGGCAGAATCATCAAATCGATGGAAGCCATTATTTAAGAAATTGAATTGAATTACTTTATTGGCAAATAGTGACGTGCTACACTTACCGTAAGACAAGTATCGATCTTGACTCGAAACATATAATAGAATATTGAAAGACATCGACAGAACAAGAAAAATTAGCGATGAAGATTGGGAGCGTGACGTACGATTCGACCAATCTACCCAGGAACTGATTATAAATCCACAAGACTGCTCCAGCGAGTCCGAATCAGACTTTGATGATGGTCATTTGGGCTGTGAATCGATTTAACAAGAATAAAAACATGTTATAACATCATTTTGTTTGATTTGCTTGAAACATTCAGAAACATTAGTTAGAATATCGATAATTTTTCGACATTATCCCCATGCCTAGTAAAGTCACAGTGTCAAGCTGTCAGAGTTCATGTCGATGGAGTTTATCCTATGTTGGATAGAGTATAGGCGTGTTTTTGTAGATAGATATCTATCACAGCGATCAAGCTAAATATTTTACAATGTATAGCGATATGGAATTTTCGGAGTTGGCAACACTGCTGAACCAAGCCAACTCACTAGGGACACGGTATCGAAACAAAAGTATCGATACTGTACTCATATGATGTATCGAAAAAAAAGTATCGATACGGTATCGGTATCTGTATCAAAAGTATCGATACTTCTAGGTATCGAGTACTTTTACGTAGAAAAAAATAAACAGCTGAATGGTCTGGAAAATGACAAACTTTTACGTAAATCTTCATACTTTATATATTTTGAAATAAAACAAGACAAGAAATAAATCAATCATGCAATTAAATTTATTTTTTAAATAACATTAACAATATATACACCGTGAATTTTAAGACACTCTGAAGCCGAAACCTGGTTGGTGTAGACCATCGAAACTTTCGAGTGGTTCCACAATTTTCCAAATCGGGTTAAAAAAACTCGAAAATTGAGTCAACTTTTAGGTAAAAGTTTATTCAATTTTCTAGTTTTCTAAGAAAGAACTCGAGTTTACGAGTTTTTTTCACCCGATTTGGAAAATTGTGCCACAACTCGATAGTGTCGACGGTCTACACCAAAAAGGTTTCGGCGAGTGTCTTAATATTCACTGTGTATAATTACACTTTTTCATAGGCATAATTTTAAATTCACAGCCAAGAACTTATCTATCACCTATCAATTTATTGACATCAATTAAATATTTTTCTGGCAGGTTGTGGGGCGCGGTTGGATTGGATTTTAGTTCCGTCATGTTGTTAGTCATAGACTAGAATCGATACTAACTATAAAGTACTCATATCGGTAAAGAATCGAAAAAAAAGTATCGATGCCAAAAGTACTTGGCATCGGAAGAGAAGAATCGATTCCACCTAGGAATCGATCTTTTTTTCGTGTCCCTACAACTCACTCTCATCTCAGTGCGAACGAATCGCGCGTGTGATTTATTTATTTTATTTATTTACATATTTATTATCTATGTAAATCAACCGCTTCGCTTTCCTCATTCATCGTCTCTAAAGTTATCTTTACGTCTAGTCTAGTCACATTCGCGTAGGAGTGCTCCATGGAGTACGACAATGACGACAATATCTGGCGCAGGCCTTCGTCTCCCAAGGCTCCGCGGCGGGGCTGCGAGCGGATACCCCGCCGGTCCACTTCCGTGGCGGTCATAGTGCTGGGGCTGGCAGTGCTGAGTTGCCTGCTCGGATACTGCGTGCTCAGTGAAACACTCCCTTACGAGTCGAAGACGCTGCGGCTCGTTATCATTGTGAGTATTCTTTATCTGCTTCATCATCGTCCCTGAGCAGTATAATAATATAAGGCTTTCAATATAGATTTCGGTCAGAGTGTCCCAGATTTCTATTTGGTGCCGTCTCTTTCAGCTTAGTGGCAGATTTTTCCAAAGTAATTTCATTACACCTTCACTACAGTTACTGCTGGAGAAAGGCTTGATAAGTTCCGGTTTTATGATACATTATTTTCAATTATTGATTTATTTTTTATAGATAGATAGACCTAAGCATTATTAATTACTTAAAAATAAATTGAACTTGAATTTCAATAAATTGGTTCAGTGGGTTACTTACTACCAATCAGCAGGACCTCAACCATGCAGCTCTGCTTTTTCATATGAAAGCTGTACTGTTTAGGTCCTGCTTTAATAAAGCCCTATTTACATTTAATAAGTACAGTAGTGAGTTAAGTTCCATCACTGGTGAGTTAAGTTCTTATTGCCATTTAGTAGCATTCACACACAATTTAGTCCACGGATTGAGTATAAGCACAGATACTATAATATTATACTAATACAGACAGACCACCTAGAACAAAATATGACACTGGCATAAACTGAGATTCTACTTCATCTTTAGTTCGAGGCCATCATCGCTTGGTGCAGCACCATCAAAAAATTGCAAATACCACGAAATGGCGCTAAGATATATAGGATTTATTCTAAGATTAGCACCGCCTAGAAGTATATTAACTGAAACCATGGCGTTTAAAGTACAAATCTTCCTCATCACACCATCTCTTTACTAATTCTAATTTGTATGGGATGAGCACCCTGTGGTATAAGTCACAAGTTGCTGTGTTGTTCTGCATTGTGGTTCACATTCAAACTCATACTTATTAAATGTAAACAGGGCTTAAGAGTTGGTAGTAATCCTCCAGTCCACTACTACCTGCATGTGGTTCATGCGGCAAATATGCAAAGAATGTGACTTGGTCATTATTTGTATAACTTTTCTTGAGATACAAATATGTTGTAACCAAGAGGAATTTACACCACAAGTCACTAAAACACAAACCTGTGTGATATACAATATCGGTAGTTGATTATGAAATACCCTGTTTTGTAGTATTTCAGGCATGGAGCGAGAACACCAGTTAAATCATACAACAGTGACCCTTATAAGAATTATCAATGGAATGAGGGTTGGGGAGGACTAACCAATGTAAGTAGGTACCTAAGTATTTTTCACATGCATAGAATGTATCATATTAATGCCTGCCTGCCTGACAACACTCCTTTTTAGGGTTCCGTTAGAGAAACAAGGAACCCTTATAATTTCGTCAAGTCTGTCTGTCTGTTCGTCCGTATGTCAAAGCAACTTTATTCCAAAACTATTAGGACTACACAGTTGATTGAAACTTGGTATGTAGATGTATTCTGTGAATAATAAAATATTAAGGGGTTTCCCATACATGGAACATGGAACTGACAGCAAATTGTTTTTTTCATCAAACCTATTTGTGTGGGGTGTCTATGCAGATAGGACTTTGAAAATTGTGTTGATATTCCTTAAACCATTTTTCCTCAAAGTCAATTGTTAAAGAGACAGAACCTTCCAAAGTGGAAAAAATTGTGTCCCCCCCCCCCCTCTAACTTTTAAAGTAAGAAAAATATATGCTGTGTATCTCAATACAAACTTTCAACGAAAATTGGTTTGAACTAAATGTTATAAGCAGTTATAATGATATAAAACATTTATTAAAAACCGCAAAGATAACTTTGTCATTCATACAAACACTATGAAAAACAAAGTTACAACACAAACACCCAGTCTTATAATTACTTGCTACTACGGTACCCTTCATGGGCGTGTCCGACTCGCACTTGGACACTTTTTGTTAAAGGGGGCTAGCCCCATTACCTCACATTCACAGGATTTACACTCCAATAATTCAATTGAATTTTATTCCTGTTCCTACCCCTGTCCTGTTCCTTTATTAGATGTCATAATAAATTCTGAAATTATATTAGCATTTCATCCTACTATGTCTTGTCAACTCATATCCATTGTGTGTGACTATTTGTTGACCATGCTAATAGAGATTATGCAATATTAAATAAATCACAATAAACATTATCATCTCCATAGCCCTCTACATAATAATAACATCATTGCATTGCTTATCTAGATATATCTAATTTATTAATGAGTTGTTTCCTATTCAATTAATGTTGGTTTATCTATCTAAGGAATGTTTCTATGTATGGAGCAGAAACTAGAATAATCATTTACAGGTACACATATATGTAGTATGTAAACATATGCACAAAGGCCCCACTCAAGTGGGCAGACAGGCATCATTACCCCGTACATATAGTAAAATTCTTTCAGTTCAGTGGCATATTCAGGATTCTCGCTTTGGGGTGTTGAGCTCACTGAAGTTAGGTGAAACATTCAGTTACCTATCTTATAAAGTTAAATGTTTCGATTGCAAACATTTTACAACTCCCAGATGGTGTTTCGCGTAACGTTAGTTGGTATTTCGCGTAAGTAATGTGTTAGTTGGTATTTTGCGTAATGTGTTAGTTGGTATTTCGCGTAAGTAATGTGTTAGTTGGTATTTTGCGTAGTTGGTATTTTGCTTAAGTTCATGTTGGCGTTATGCGTAGTTGGTATTACGCGTCTAAAGGGTATGGATGGACCGATAAAACATTTTGGGGAGTTAGGGACAACTTTCTGAACAATTCTGAACAATTTTCACTATCAAACCGATTTAATCAGAGCAACTTTATTTTTCACTTCTCTACACAAATCATCTGATAACCGCTCGGCCCAAAATTTATTAAGATGTCAAAAAAAGTTACTCTGATCAAATCACTTTTATAGTGAAACTCGTTCAGAATTATGTCCAAGCACCCTGTATACTATATGCAGTCAAGAACGGACGAAGTCTTGTCTTATAGGTACATATTATTAAACGTGTCGGAAGGTTTAATAAGCTCGTGTCTGGGCTCGCATCAATTACTCTTTTCGCAACCAACTGCAACACAACAACAGACTATAAACGTATTGATTGATTAAATGCATATATGCCAGGGGTACCGTCAATTAACATCGGTACGGTATACTATATTCTATGCCTTTATACCCATGAAATTGCAGGCCGGAAAAATGCAGCTGTACGAACTCGGCAAAAAGTACCGCAGCTACTACGGCAGCTTTATCCCGGAGGACTTTTACGAGAAAGACATTTACATACGCAGCAGTGACAAGTCTAGGTGTATGATGAGCGCGTACACATTCCTGGCCGGCCTCTACCCCCCGACGGAGAGACAGATGTGGAACCCGGAGATACCGTGGCAGCCCATCCCAGTGCGCTCCCTGCCGTATCACCTTGATAATGTGAGTACAGGATTCCTCAGAAAATAAGTCCGAAGACCTTGGCCGAGGAACTTTATCAAACATGAATAAACTAAAAAGTAAGATATAAAGCCCATTACAATTATTAACCATATAACTATGATAATTGATAAAGCAATGAGGGTTGAGCAATGAAGGTTTTATCAAAATTTGTCTATCTTCCAAGGAAACTATAAATTGAAACGCAGGATTCCAAGGAACTGTGTAGTTTTGCTAATGTAGGAAATAGAAATACGGTACTTGCGGAAGAATGTAAAATAGCAACACACTGTGTCACACAGATCTGATATAATTTCCAGTTCAGATCTATGTCTATCAATCTAATACTAGAACAATCTAAAAATAATATGGATATTATACAGATACAGATACTTTATTGCATAAAAAACTAAATACAGACAATTAACAATGGAAATAATATGTACAAAGGCGAGCTTATCTCTAATAAGAGATCTCTTCCAGCAAACCTAGGATAGCATATTAATACGATGATAGCAAACACGTCATGAAGTGCCAATACTTGCTCCCTTCCAGGTGGTAGCTGCGAGGAAACCTTGCAAAAAGTGGAAGCGCATGTACGACGAAGTTGTCAAAGAACAGAGCAAGGACCCGAAGTACAGTAAACTCATGGAGTACCTGACGGAGCACACGAACGAGAGTGTCGACACTATAACGAAGATCGACTACCTTTACAGCACCTTGATGACAGAACAGGAGGGCGGCTTGAAGCTACCGGAGTGGACGAAGAACGTATTTCCTCACATGATGCGCCAACCGTTTATGGACAGTCTCGCTTCGCTTTCATACAATAAGACATTCCAACGACTTCATACAGGTAAATATAACAAGTTGTGTGAAGATAAAATGTGATTTATTCAATAACTGCTGGTTGCTGTGATAGTGCAGTAGTGCGGGAGATTAGTCCCGAGGCTACTTTGAGCGGAAAATGCCTCACGAGGCTGTTCCTCTGAGGAACCGCCTAATGCATAGCTCAGAGTACCATCTACCCACAAACCCGTTCTACCCATTCTATCTCTGTGGCGTTGCGGTCGAGGCTATGCTTCCTAAGCGATAGGTCCCGGGTTCGAATCCCGGCTGGGGAGTAAGAAAAATAATCGGTCAAGTGCTAGTCGGAATCGCACACGAAGGGTACCGTACCATCGTAAAACAAAACTAAGCACTGAAAACAATAAAACAAAGAAAATTAAAAAAGATTATGTCCTCACGAGGATTTGAACTCACGACCTACGGATTGAGGGCCTACAACATACCGGCTGTGCCACGACTGCGATGTGAGTTGACGCGAAATATACCATCATATTGAAATGTGTGGGTGTATCACGTCTCTTGTGGACCCGCTGACGGCCAGACAAACAGCGTGGGCTTAGTAATAGGGTCCCGTTTGGCACCCTTCGGGTACGGTACCCTAAGAAAAACCAGGTCTTGGAGGTTTACATGTTTGTGACGTCGCTGTTGCTGGTGTCCCCGGTATCCTAGTGTGGGGCCAGAAGTAATACATATATGTGCTGTATGTAGTTATGCCCCCCCAGGCCCGCTCCTCCGCGAGATGAAGCGCGCGTTCGAGGACGCGGTGCACTCGCGCAGCGGGCCCGCGCTGCGCCTCTACTCGGGGCACGACGTGAACGTGGTGTCGCTGTGGCGCGCGCTCGGGCTGCGCGAGCCGCTGGAGCCCGAGTACGGCGCCAGCCTGCTGCTGGAGCTGCACGAGGAACGAGACACGGAACCCTTCTCCGTGAAGGTTAGTCATCGTACCGTACATCTTATGAGCGCTTTCACATGCAGTCCCCCTATAGTTTTAGCGGTACACAAAATTTTGCTGCAAATGGTGTTAAAGCTATGAAAAATCGGCACGATTGATCTTTAGGCCAAAATAATTAATTTGACCCGAAGCACGCATAACTCCCCATCTTTTTAGGGTTCCGTACCCGAAGGGTGCCAAACGGAACCCTATTACTGAGACTTCGCTGTCCGTCTGTCCGTCCGTCCGTCTGTCACCAGGCTGTATCTCATAAACCGTGGTAGCTAGACAGTTGAAATTTTCACAGATGATGTATTTCTGTTGCCGCTATAACAACAAATACTAAAAATCAAAAGAAATTTAATATTAAGGGGGGCTCCCATACAACAAACGTGATTTTTTTTGCTCATTTTTGCTCGATATTGACAATGGTAGCAGGTAGACGCTTAAAATGTTCACAATATATTGAGTATATTGTTTACTTAAAAAATAAATAATTAAATTAAAATTAAATTAATATTTAGGGGGGCTCCCATACATTTTTTTTGCGGTTTTTTATAGATAATGGCACGGAACCCTTCGTGCGCGAGTCCGACTCGCACTTGGCCGGTTATTATTTATTCGTGCTAAAAACAGAGATACGCCATCTTTACCAGCAGCAGCAGGCATGCTACGGGTGCAGAAAGCCTAGCAGGAATATTTACCAGATCAAAAAAGTGTTTGAGTTCAGATGAAATAACTTAAGAGCCACTGACATTCCAATTTTTCGATGCGTAATTTTTCCTGCTACCTACACAGTTCTTAGAATACTTCTCAGTACGTCCTACATGCACTCGGCAGGTGTTCTACCGCAACAACACGAAGGTGGAGGTCCCTCTAGAGCTGAAGCTGCCGTTCTGCGAGGAGCCGTGCGCGTACAGTCAGTTCGCAAGTTACCTAGACGAGTTGCTGCCAGACGACTGGGAGGCCGAGTGTGAGAACAACTAACACCACTCTGGTACTATTGTTATTAATAGGTCCGACGAAACGTCCGAGCGGAGCGGAAAGGATCGGGTTAAGCAACATCTGGCCGAGACTGGTGTTGGATGGGTGACCCGTTTCTACGTGGCATTTGTTTCGGGCGCTTCCGTGTTTCGTATGACACGTTAAGCTGTAGGCCCCGGCTACTATCGCTACTCCGTGGTAGTAGTCGTAAAGCTGCGCCAGAGGCCCTAACAGGGCAGCTTGATAACTTCTGACAGTCGGGTTGGCAACTAAAGCGGGCTACACACGACATGATATCGGTGGCGATCTAGGGTGTAAAAAGGTAATAAATTGGAGCCGCCTGCTGTGTGTGAGTACACCACTCCAAGCGCACACAGCAGGCGTCTCCAGTTTATCAACTTTTTACACCCTAGATCGCCACCGATGTCATGTCGTGTGTAGCCCGCTTAACCCGTAACATTAATAGACTTCATATTATGTCCCACTGGCAAAGGCCTCTCTCCCCTTCTTCCACTCTATCCGATCCTGAGCGGTCCGATTGAAAACATCGTGAGGAATCCTTCGGTGTAGTCCCTTTGTCTATAATAATTAACTTATAGTCCCGTTGTGGGGACACAGCCACTCGGGCTATGGCGACAACGGGACTACGCCACACCTTCCTTCATGGCTGGCTGCGACGGTGCACGGCGGGCTGTCGGGCGTGTATTGAAACCTAGGTGAAGGAACGTGGGCGCGACTGTCCCTTTGCTGTGTTGTTCTACCTAGCGCGACCACGGCGTATGAGTGAATGAATCAATCAATGAAACTTAATTGTACTCGTAAAATTATAAATTGTACTACCTTATATTTGACGTTCTGATACAGAGCTCGTGGGTGTTCTAGGAATTAACTTTCTAGCACGACAACGCCATGTTTTCGACTCTTTTGAAATACTTGTTTCTTTGTTTTTTTTTCAAAATTATTTTATTTCATAAATTATGTACAAAGTTAATAACAAGGACACGGTCGTTTAACTTTCATTACATTAAAACAATACCTCACAGGCACCTTTTGAGACGAGCTAAGCACGACCACGAGCTCTGTGTCAGAACGTCAAATATAAGATACAGACAGACAGACAGACAGCGAAGTCTCAGTAATAGGGTCCCGTTTGGCACCCTTCTGGTACGGAACCCTAAAAATACGCCGTGGTCGTGCTAGGTAGAACAACACCATTTCCTACCCTGTAAGGGAAAGGCGTGATGCTTTTGTTTTTATTAGATTGCATTATTAGCAAAGCGCTTTGCCACTTCGGGCTATTTGGGAGGTGTCAAAACCACTAAAAACTAAAGGCACTAAACTGACAACCTCAAATCCGACAGCTCTTGCGCGACACGGATTCGATTTTCAAACACACCATTAAACTCGTAACTAGTTTGCTTTAATAGTTCGTGTCGCCTGATCGCCTCCCAAATCGCAGGCACTGTCTGAAGGCATCTGTGTGTTGCTTGCTTACTGTCTGTGCTGTAAACTTTGGTAGCTTTTGACTTAATCAGGAGATTTATCTGGCTTTTCTCGTGACTTTATGTATTAGGGAATGTCTAGATGCTAAGTAAACGTATTAAGCAGATTTCATTTAAGTGTCTTGTGCAATTACCGCGCTATTTAAATGTAAAGATCATGATGCCCCAAGCAGGATATTAAGATAAGCTTATTTTAATGTATCGATCTTTATGGAGTACGGAACATTATTACACTATTTGATAGGAAGATTGTAGATTATTTGTGTTAAACATTTAGAATACTATAATATTATTATTATATAGCTTATGATCTGTTTGATGTTTCTGACTATGGTATAGATATACGTAATTAATTAAACTAACCGTCAATAGAAATTGTGGACTATGTAAACAAAGCGCCATGTTGTCTTTGTGTTTTCCGTAATTAACTGGTGATTATTGAATATTTCATGATGAAATACAGTGAATAACAGGCAAGACTTGATGCTACATGAGTTGGAATAATGTTCAGGAGACTCCGTGACAGAACCTTGAGAAAGCGGTTTGTTTACATAGTCCACAATTTCTATTGACGGCGACTTAAAGTACGGTTTTAAAGTGCTCAGCGAACACATACGCAACGCATTTGTCGTATAAACGAATGGCACAGATGAAAGGAGACCTTTTGTGATATCTCATATTATACGTATATAAACACATTAAGTTTAGTTTAGGCTAGAGTGTCGCTACACCCTTGTTGATGTCGTTGAATTCATTGTGGTAGATAATTTGTTCATTGTTATACAGCTGTGGCAGGACCGCCGCCGTTTATTTAATAATTAAAATCTCGTGTGGACAATTTTATTAAAATCACTCGTTTGCACCACAGCATTATGGCTCTAAGACTACGAATAAAGCCAAAATGTCCTTTTCTAAATCACAAGTTACGCAAAATAGCAGTATTAAAACAATTGTTTCTTAATTATTCCATTAGCTAACGTTTCAAATTAATTTAACGATAGATTTTATGTACAGACTTACAAGTTATCTATGAAATATTAATTAATTCAGAACTACGACCGCCATCTTAGAAACGCCATTCTATGAATAGACGCAATTCTCCAATATGGCAATACTAGAAGCCACTAGCGACACCCGTCACGTTTGTAGATGTAAGGCTGGTTTAAAACCAATAGGTATATAAAAAAAGTGTTTTTAAACCCCAAATAAACCATTTAGACCGGTTTAAAACCATTGGTGTTGATGACTATGATTGGTGTATATTAGGTTCTCTTTTTCGCTTCATAATCGATATCTGAGGATCCGGTTGGAGTCAAATCATGATTTTAAAGACAGATTTTGAAAAAGTCGCCACCATTTTGAACTTTTTAGTTATTGGTCTTATTTGCTTCAAAATCGATGTCTGAGGATCCGGTTGAAGTACAATATTCTGAAGTCAGATTTTGAAAAAAGTCTCCGCAAATTTGAACTTTTTAATTACTGGTCTGATTTGCTTCAAAATCGATATCTGAGGATCCGGTTGGAGTCCAATCATGATTCTGAAGTAAGATTTTGAAAAAGTCACCGCCATCTTGAACTTTTTAGTTACAGGTCTGATTTGCTTCAAAATCTCTATCTACGGATGTGGTTGGATGGAGTCCAATCATGATTCAAGATGGCGGTGTTTTTTAAAGATCTGACTTCGGAATCATAATTGGATTCCAGCTGGATCTTCGGATATCGCTTTTGAAGCAAATTGGTCCTGTACCCAAAAATATAAAAATGGCGGCAATGTTTTCAATATCTGAATCATGATTGGACTCCAACCGCATCCTCAGATATCGATTTTGAAGCAATTAAAAAGTTCAAAATGGCGGCGACAAAAATAGGTAAATTAATCATGGATTTTCTATAGCATAAGTAATTAAAACGAAACATGACGTCAGGTGGCCAAAAATTTCATTTATTTTTGTAGGCAGGTTTTAAACCCGGTCAAAATGGTTTATTTGCGTTTCAAAACAGTAACATTTCGTTTAAAACCGGTTGATTTACATCTATAGTCACGTTCACAGTTAAGTTGGCAAAGTTATTTAGGTATGTGAAGTTATGCCTCTGCCACCCCATCTGGGAAAAAGTTTTTTTTTTTTTGCAAAATCTTTACAAGTTCATGTCCCATACTGCACAAATTATTCTATGTCTTTTCTGGCATAGTGCTTGTAAGCGAAATAAAGCTTACAACTATTAATTATTTGATTATTTCGTGCAAGTTCTACAATATAAGTAGAGACGTAGTAATTCATGAATTAATGTTCGAAAGTCTTTGTTGGAAACTAACGATGTTTTTAGCCATGTCCTTTATTTACTTACTTACGCACTTTTATCGAGCTTAGGTATGACTATGAATTAATGTTTATATGCTGTTCGGAAGTCTTTGTTGGAGATTAAGGATGTTTTTTAGCCATGTCCTTCATTTACTTACTTACTTTAATGGGTATGACTATTCTTAAAATATGTATGCCAGATCGTAGCAAGTGAATGTCTTTAGTCTCTGCCTACCCCACTGCCGGTAGAATGGCGCGACCATATGATAAGACATTGTAGAAAATTGCTTCAAGTACATGTTCGTGAAACCCCAGCTATGTGACGTAATTTTTTAACCGACTTCCCAAAGTAGGAGGTTTACAATTCGTCCGTATGTTTGTTTTTTTTTTTTTATGTCTACACCCCGATAGCGCCTAAACGGATGGACCGATTTGGAAAATTATTTCTTTGTTTGAAAGGGTTTACCTTCCCATTGGTCCCATTGACACCAGGTCAGGATCTGATGATGGGATCCTGGAGAAATCGAGGGAACTCTTCAAATATTATAGGCAGACCTATAGTGATTTTTGTGTTTTTCATAATAACTCGTGCAAATGCACATGGTAAGCATAATATTGTGATGCGGAACTGCTGATGAAGACCACATATGGCCACCAGATCTGCTCAATACTAGGTACAAATACAATGCGTGGCTGACGGGCAGGCAACGCATAGCCTAAACCGATGGACCTAGAGCCATGAAACTTTGTACAGGGGTTCCTTAGTAGCGTGGGGTAGCACTGATATGGGATTTGACAAAATTAATTCCCCAAGGGGGGGGGGGGGGGAAAGGGGTTACAGTTTGTATTAAACTCGATCTAATCAAATAGGGTTTGTGGAAGTCGGTTTTTTCTAAAGTTTACTTTTTGTTTCAATTATTATCACGTGCCCTTCCGTTTCAATAGTCATTTCGCATACATATTCCGTCGTCGGAGTAAGTAAATGTTACCTATTATTATTAGAGAATAGGCGGATCTATACAGAGCAAGATCCTTGCACTGTGTGGACCCGCCTAATTCTTGTTGCATAAATACGTACATACAAACTTTCCATGGAATCTGCTGCTATTCATTCACTGGCTGCTCGAATGGTTTTGTTCCAAATGAGGATTTCAATCATGTATTATTATATTATTCTGCTACCTAAGTACCGATCTGTATTATACATACATTCCTTGATGTACCTTACGAGTTTTTTGAAAATGGAATATTCATAAATATACTCAATGTTGTTTTGTATTGTCGTTATTAAATGAATATATATTTATATCTAAAATACCTAACTTTTATTTTTGTAGGTACCTATGAAAAGTTAAATCCTGTTGTGTTCTAAACTATGGCTATTAGTTCAGTAGGTAATTCTGTTTTCAGACAAACGAATTAATAAAGTTTGAAACTTTTGTGGTATATGATAATACCTTTTTTTCTACTTCACGACGGCGAGGGGGGTGTAGCGTCAGGGGGGGGAAGAGTTCTACGTTTTGAACTCCACAGCAAAGGTATTACAAGAGTCAAAACTTTATTAATTTGTTTGTTATTCCCATACATTGATTACATAGAATTACTGAACTATATATGTCTTCATTATAAGCGGGTTATGTGAAATAAATAGCTTATTAAAATGATGATATTATTATGTATTGAAAAAAAAATATACCAAAATATAGGTTTAGCGCAGGGCAGGGTATACCCTGTGTTGAAATCTGTAGGCCGCTAATGAAGTTAGCACTACTATAGTAATCCATAAAACCACAGCTGCCAACGAGGTCATGATCACAGTTATCATGAAGCAATACGAGTTAATAGAATTGTCCCGATGAACTTTGCGTCGGTGGTAGTATGCGTCCATGATACGAAAAGTAGATTTGCAAGTTAGACTGTCTGTGAGGACTTTCTTGTGTTCAGCAGTGACATTAAGCGCCTGGAATAGTAAATATTTATTAATTTGTCAGCGTACCGGGCTGACCACTATATGTAGCTGTGCATGTGCTGCAGTGGATTGACACAAAACTTTTTAACTGTGGACGCAACTACATATGTACTTGAATGCTTAATGCCCCGCCTCCGCTCCTTACGGAGTCCGTTTAACTCGCAATGCGAACTGCGTATTGTGTGCTTCTACAGAGTGAACGTATATGCAGTTCGCCGGAGCCCGTTCCGCTCGCGGTGGTAACCACCAAGTATTTTTTCTCATTCAATAGTCATTTCTATTTGTGGAAGAATAAAACGGGCCAATCGGTTCTGTAGCTCTATTTCTCTATCGCTCTTTTGCAACCGAGCGCTCTTTTCTACCGATTTTCGTTCGTCATATATATATAATATAGGTATAGGTATTCAATTCGCTCTGCAACAATTGGGTGGAAAACTGTCAATTTCTCACGCTAGGTGGCGCATTCGCGATTGTACCTTAGTATGACACGGGAACTGTCAAATTGTATGTAGTATTTTGTAAACAACGTTTTGAAACTTTGCAACCTGAATGCAGTGCTTTCAAATGTAAAAGAAGGGGATACATTTATTACTATTCTAAACCGCTAGCGAAACATAACGTCGAATTGTTTGCATGTTTGCCTTTCTACCAAATGATCTTTTTTCCAGCTACTGTCGCATTTCTCCTTCGAATGAGCTCCTCCTCAGTTTGAATCTCACGCACGGTCATCAAAGAATACATTTTATGGTTCTTTAGCGCAATAAAAAGCACAAAAATCGAAACCCTGTACTTGACACTGACGTAAACAAGGTACAGTCACCAAAGCGCCATCTGGGTTTTAGCTTTCAGTTTTCCTCTTAATTGATCAGAACCACTGGTTTATCACACGAGCGAATGAAAAATAGAGCTCCTGTAAGTACTCCTGACGCGAACGCAATATTTCGGATAGGTATTTATTTGCAATAGAAAACACCGAGCTCACGACAACGAAATAATCAGCATAATCTTACCTTTACATAGTAAGCCCTGAAGTTGCTGCAGGTGCGATGGAATCCGTTTACGAGAAGGCCTGTAATGGTTAAACATATTAAAAACATGAATGCCGCCAACACTGCATTTGGTACCCAGCAGTAGACTACAGCATCTTCTTCCCCTGCTTCAGCGAACTCGGCGTCGCTGAAAACAATAGTTGTTTATATGTAGATAGTTGAATGCTCATTTTTGACATGAGCCTCAAGAGAAATGGAAAGCAATCTATCTGTTAATTTTCCTCTTACCTATTATGGAATATCCTCGTCATATGGAAGGTACACATCACAATAGCGTAAATTGCAACCGGAATGGGCGCAAATGTGACATAGCTGCACAACCAATTCGGCCCACCTCTGAATACATTTTTATTTTTGTCAAAGGAAGCGTCTAGGATGCAACCACTATTTTGTTCGCCCCCCTGTTTAATAGGTACGGACAAGGTCCTCTCCCAGTGGTGGAAAAGGCTGCCGATAAATATAGAAGTGATGCTGAGCAGGACAAATGTACCAAAGTACAATAGGCAGATAAGTCGCTCAACTGAGAACTGCCGTCTAAAATTTCTAAAATTTATACCGGCATTACCGAGTATACTAGTCTTCTTATTAACTTTGTGCACATTTGAACATGTGCAGATCTTGCCCTTGCTTAATTTTGCCAGGGTCAAGTGGTCAGGTTCTCATTTGAGAACCAGGAAATTATAATGTCTTGAGATGATTTGATGATTATGATGATGATCGTCCCGTCTTTGACTGTCAAACGAACGAATTCGACTGTTTCTAGACCACTAGACCCGCTGCCTACCCTACTCAGATCAATGAATTAAACCTCAATGAAAATAACTACATGTTCAAAAGCAATAGACAAATATTGCTCATTGCGAGCCTCAGAACAATAACTGAGTTGCGAGCTCATTTCTCAGCCCCCATAAACAAGATGCAAAACGCTTTTAGCGTTTCAAAAATATGTATGCGATTTGACAATTAGTCACGCTACGCTAGCGTCACCAAATGTCAAATCGCATACATTTTGAGTTTTCTATTCGTTTTCGTAGCGGTATTAACTTTGTCTAGACGTGCTAGTCGTGCTACGCTGATCGATGAAATTGAAGAGGTCATTGTTGTAGTATTAACTCATCTGGTAATGCTATGACTAGTGGCTCTGTGAGCTGTAGACCTCGCGAGTATGTCGGTGGGAAAGCTGAACTGCTAAACACATAAAAAAATAACCCAAATAATTTTCTTTCAATAACACATACAAACTTATGAATGTACCTGGTTACGTACATGCAGTATGAAAGTAGCCGCACCAATAACTTTGTAAACTACATTTCGCGATCTTTAATACAACCTATTGACTTTTTACTAAAATTATATAGTCTGTTTCACTCTCATGGTCTTTACGAATCCAACGACACCTCATTTGTTAATATCCATCGAGCCGTTTGGGTTGTAGCGATTTTTTACATTTTAAAATCCCATATCTCCGCCATTTTGAAAAAAATCTAAATACTGGCTCGAGTAAAAAATTCTATTTATTTTTCCAACCTGCTCACAAAATTTCACGAGAATCGGTTCATAAATGCGACCTGTAGAGGAGAACAACCGGACATACGAAAGCATTTTTGCCCAAACCTGAAACGGAGACGCTTCGCTCGCTCGGTCAATTATGATTACAGTGCAAAATTGTTTCAATGAGGCTGCAATTTACAACCTCATTGAAACAAAGTGTACAACAAAACCACATTCGACTACATCTATTTAAACAAAGAGTTTCATTGATCTGAGATAGAAGATCAGTTCCCATCACTATAAAGATGTTCTAAAGCTTCGTTCTAAAGTCATCTTTGCATCTTTGTCACCCATAGAGCAACACGGCCTCCTTTGTTACTGCTTTAGTTATCGCAGTAATGGGAATATAACCATATACCTAACCCCTGATTCTCTTTCGTCATCGTGACATTGATGCTCAGAACATTAACTCATTGATCGGCGGCCGCCGCGCCGGCCGACCGTAGAATCGGGCACATCATGATGTGCCGTCATATGCCCCGCCATTTCATGATATGCCCAAGCAATTACTGGCTGGGCACATCATGATGTGGCGGGTTTTAACGAAAACATATATTTTTTAAAACATTTTTAATCAGCACTATTTTTTTAATTTTTTTGTTTTATACATGTCAAACGAACACGAAGACTATTAGTGTTCGTTTGACATGTATAACACAAAAAAAACATCAAAATAAAATATTAACTTTGGTCTTCACCTAAGCTACCGCAGGAGATTTTATCGTTTCATGATATTTCACGTTTGGGCACATCAAGATGTGACCAATTCTACGATCAGCAGCCGACATACATATGCAAGTATGAAAACCGTCATTCTGTACAGATAAACCAGCTTTATTATGAAATGACAATTCAGAACTACGACCGCGCTCTTTGAAATGCCATTCTACAGGGTGTTCGGTAGAGATGAATGTCCAAATGGAATCGGCAGCAAGGGGAGGTCATTTGCTACCCTCCTAGCCATATTTTACTGGAACTGGCTGGCCAGATCCGGAAAAAAATTATGATTTCACATTTTTCGACATCATTTTTATCGTGGTGGATCTGTTATCAAATTATCAATCACTTCGAGCGCGCTTTGGCTTGCGGTGGCAGGTGGAACTAATACTTTTTGACAGGTTCTAGAAGTGGCGCCCCCCTGTAAACGTCACTCACATCACGCGCCAAAAGATCGTTGAAAGACTGTAAGTGATGAGTTTTGTTCTGAGATCTCCGTCTGAGATCCTCAGACTGAAAGATCCCGACAGAGACCCTGACCAAGGGCACAGAAGAGATAATAGTACTCCGTACAGAACGGCCACTCCCTTCCCCGCGCTGATTCAGATACCGCACCCCACCCCTGGCGTCTAGGAACTGGTTGAAATATCAATAGACGCGGTTGAACGCCTGACGAGTGACCGCGCGTATACGGTGAATAATAACCGGTAATATAATATGGTGAAGTTTTGTGCATTATTTGTGTGTCCGTCGTCAACTAGAAACAGCAAAGACAGGAGATTCTTTCGGTTCCCGACTGATGAAAGAAGGTAAGCAACAGCAACTCTATTGTTGTTCTTTTGAGAAATAAAAATTCTAATACCTTAACTCCCGGAATGTAACTTGGTCAGCGTTTGCTGTGTGTGTCTCGCTCTCTCACAAGGACAGACTTTGTGCGAGACAGAGACAGAGTTATATGTTTGTAGTACTTACTAGCTACTGACTACGATAATTGATAATAAGTCAGTGCCGTAATATTTTATTTTTAACCGACTTCAAAAAAGGAAAGGTTCTCTAAAGGTTCTCTTTCATATTTTATTTTCTAAGATACCTAGTACTAAACCTTCCGTAATACATAATTATATAATTATCAATAAAGTACATTTATTATAGGTATTCATTTCGTGCTATCCGTTGTTGGTGCGATTCAACAACGCGAACGAAGCACTTCGAGTTGAAAAGTAGGTAGTAGGTGGGTCAATCAACTATTTTACCCACACTTTGCTGTCCCCGACCATTTATTATTAAAATACGCTAAATGGTTAAATTTACACATTTTACGAATATAACAATAGTATCTAAGCTAGCAGGCACTACGGGGAACTTGATTACGTTCTCGAAGATCTTCGTTTGTGTTTTTTTTTTGCTCACATGGCGCGGTATGGTGTCCTTTGATAGTGCCGTTGAGCTGCAGTCCTCGAAGAACTTTCAGAGAGAGTGCGTGCGTTGACAGAAAAGTGTGGGTTAAGTTGATTGACCCAAGTACGCACGCACTAACTTTGTCGCGGCGGCGGCGCGCCGCCATTAGCTGGGTCCACATATAGCGAGCTTCGGCCGGGTCTCGCTCGAACCCTGTAGTGGTTTGGTTGTTTTGAATCTCTCAGAGACTAGGTACCTACTTAACATAAAATTCGAATATTGTACAATCCTAACGATGTTTTTACATAGGTAGGTACCTACCTACAGTTCACGCCAAGTGTCTCTTACCTACTTCAGAATAAGTAATAGTAGGTAACAACAACATAACATAGCTTCACGCCTTTTCCCATAAGAGGTGGCAAAGGCACTGTGCCCACTTTTAGACAGTTATTCGATACCTACCTACTCTATTTTTGTAACTTAATGTATGAAGGATCAAAGTGAACATTAACATTTTTTAGGATTTCAATGAGAACCCGACTAGGTATGTTTAAACGGCAGCGCCCCTACAAAGTCACTTCATAATAATGCAAACGCTTGTGTTCGGGACAGTTCGGGTCGCGCCGTCGTCGTTCGGTTCGCCCGACGCAAATCGTTGCATTTGCCGCGCTACCAGCCCTAGCAATATTTACGCACACATTTGCACGTATACAAACATCATTTAGTCATGTAGTAGTAAAAGGTGCTTATTTTACGAGCGTTCTATGGAGTGTCCGAGGTGTGCCAAGGGTCTTCCAATATAAAATAAATAAAAATTACTTTCATATTAAATTCAAGTACAATTTATGTTTAAATTCACATGTACATTAAAAATATAAAGCTCATTTGGACGGCACAAACATTGTTCAAAAATTACTTATTATATTATAGTCCTAGCGGTACACAAAATTTAGCTGGAAATGGTGTTAGCTATGAAAATTGATACGATTGATCTTTAGGCCAAACGAATTAATTTGACCGGTAGCACGAAAAAAAAAGGTGAGGAGGTATGAATGGCGTCATCCGTTTTTTTTTGTATGGAAAAAAAATTACACCACACACGCACGATAGGTTCCAGAAAACTTTTTTATTTTTTTCTATACAAAAAACAGAGGACGTCGTCATAACTCCCCACCTTTTTTTCGCGCTGCGTGTCAAATTAATTCGTTTAGCCTAAAGATCTATCGCACCGATTTTCATAGCTATAACACCATTTGCAGCTATTTTATGAATTTCGGGTTGTACCGCTATTAGCGCTAAGTAGAGCATGATTTCATCTTGATATAATAATTATTACTTTACTTATTTATCAATTAGGCACTTTTTACAATCTTATAAGTCGGTGGTTAAAAGGTAAAAAATAATCTATAATGCTGCTCATAGCTTCAGTCTATCTATAGCTTAAATATTATGGAATGAAATTACTTTTAAAATAAACAGTACTTGCTACGAGTATAAATAAGATTACATTATTTAACAACGTTTTTTTACGTGATCATAAGTACAGTCGAGTTCATTAATATGTATATGAGCAAATACAAGGCTTTAAATATAAATGTACATGGAATGGTGGTAAGTACGTGAATCTGCTCAGATATTTATGTACCCTTCCATGTACAATTATATTTGAAGCCTTGGATTTGCACATATATTAATGAACTCGATTGTACAATAATCATGGGAAATAGGTATGTATGTGCAAACAATTTAGGGAAATCTTAAAGCAAGTATGCATACAATATTAGTCAATTCATTCATTCATTACAAAACTTATTAAGTGAACATAACATACAATGAACAAAATACTTCGCTGTACAAAATTAAGAACATTTAGCAATAACTACTATGTTGTAATTATGTTATTAACCGACTTCCCAAAGGAGGAGGTTTACAATTGACAACCTTTCATTTTGATAAGGTACTAAAATTAGAAAACCATTTCGAGATTTAAGTGTTCTGAGCTCTTAGATATTTTTTTCAGAATTTTTAGATCAGTAATTTAAGAGTTAAATAATAAAAACTGAAATGTTGTCCAAATTATCAATGTCAGGATTTATGGCATGTGTTCCACAGGCTAGATATAAATAAAAAAGCAACTGTCAGTCATCATCTGTCATCTAAATTTTGTCACTGCTGGTTGTCAACTTGTCACGAAGTTGCACAACAACAAAAGAGTATTTACACATATTGACAGTGCGTTCCGCGACATCGCCGTCAGCGCCATAATCGAATACAGCGTCTAAGATGCCATCGTTTTGTATCGCCAAAAGCCCAAAACTGACTCGGACTGTAATCGATTTTGGCGTGACTCGGAACAGGGGGTGATATTATGACAGAATAATGACATTTTAATTTTTTATTGATGCAATGACGGGCAAAAGTTGAACGTTTTATAATCCTGACATTGTACTTACGCCCTTTTAGAATGAGTAACTCTAAAAATCTTGAATTATAACTTAAAAATAAGAATAAACACTAAAATAAAAAATACGGGTCCCATCGTTTCCCATCTATTTTCGTATGAGATAAAAAAACCAGCTGCATTTTTTTTTTGAAATGTTATCAATTCGTCCGGATGTTTGTTTTTTTTTTATTGTTTTTTTTTATGTATGTGCCCCGATAGCGCCTTAACGGATGGACCGATTTGGAAAATTATTTTTTTGTTTGAAAGGGTTTACCTTCCCATTGGTCCCATTGACACCATGTCAGGATCTGATGATGGGATCTTGGAGAAATCAAGGGAACTCTTCAAATATTATAGGCAGACCTATAGTGATTTTTGTGTTTTTCATAATAACTCATGCAAATGCACATGGTAAGCATAATATTGTGATGTGGAACTGCTGATGAAGACCACATATGGCCACCAGATCTGCTCAATACTAGGTACAAATACAATGCGTGGCTGACGGGCAGGCAACGCATAGCCTAAACCGGTGGACCTAGAGCCATGAAACTTTGTACAGGGGTTCCTTAGTAGCGTGGGGTAGCACTGATATGGGATTTGACAAAATTTCCCCAAGGGGGGGGGGGGATAAGGGGTTACAGTTTGTATTAAACTCAAACTAATCAAATAGGGTTTGTGGAAGTCGGTTTTTTCTAAAGTTTACTTTTTGTTTCAATTATTTGTTGTATTAAATACACATTATCCTGACCCATTAGTAAAACTTACACGATTTGTGGACAGCTGCCCTAGTGCACATTGTGACACAAATAAGAGTGAACAACTTAAATAAGTTCTATCTTCCATCTCCAGCATAATACTCAATAACAAACGTGACGGACGGCTATACCTCAACCGCCGGTCAAGTCCACCATCGCGTTAATCTGGGAGACCCTTCTGTAGTGGACTCTCCCCCGGATCAAGGCTTTACGGCGGCGGCCGTCGAGGTTGGCTTAACGTGGCCGCAACTGCATATTCCCATGTATTATCCGTTTACGATCAGAATGGGATGCTACCTTTTGGATCTGAGACGCTCGCGCTGTATAATCTGTTACCTTTGGAACCTTGTCAAAATAAATCGACGTTCATTTTCTATTGACTTTAACAAGGTTCCTTCCCAAACTGGGAGTGAACGAATAATATGTGTAAATTACAGACGAGTACCGTGAGCGTTCGAGCGAGACAGCGAGTGTAGTAAACTAGCGAGTCTCGCTCACTCGCTAGCAGCTCGCTAGATAAGACATTAGTTATTCTGTGGTAAAACTACGCTCTCGCTCGCTACCCGCAGTAGCCGCAGTTGCGGTCGGTGGTATTTTACCCTCCCCCCTGAACGGGTCACATAAGTTCCCTGACGTAATGCTATGTAAGTTTGTCTTAAGTAACTAAGGGCCGGTTTCTGAATACAAATATTCAATGAGTTAGTGCTTAGGTTTCGGTATGTTTTGTGACATCTGCAGAGACAGAACGATATTTAAGTATGTATTTGATTAGTACAATTCTCAATTCAGTAATCGGAGTTTACTATGTACCTCAATTGCCACAGCATGTGAGCGCTCTCCTCTCTTTGTAGGCTCGCACGGCGGTGTAGGCTGCGGCCGCTAGCCACAGCGCAACTCCCGCCCAGGCCGCTATGAGCGCCACCTGCAGCGCGGCGCCCGTGTTGATGTAGTTGCCGGCGCGGCTATTGCGCGAGTCCTTTTGCGTGTAGTCCATGTAATCGAAGATGGCTTGGCAGGCGAGACGGAAGCGTAACGCGGACGCTTGGTCGCCGATCGCGCCGAATTGCTGTTGGATAGCAGAATTTATTATATAATAATAAGTAGTAGCCCATTAATGTCCCCACCGAGGAGCATTTACTCGGGTATGAGTAAGATAGAGCCATACAAATGAGATTATAATGACGATCCTACTCTCGCACATCGCGTATATAGGAATGAATTGAATGAATGAATGAATGACAAGGAGAGAGATATTAATTTGTAAGGTACCTAATGAAGTTAGACAGGTATTAAAAACTTCAGACCTACAATTATATGAAACATTAAAGGAATCGAACTTCTAACTAATACATACGGCACCTGTTGCATCATTTGTTCCTCTCGAGCCTATGTTTTGAGTGATTTGTGTTGTTTGTTGTCATTAAATAAGCTGCCAAGTGCAAGTCGGACTTGCATTGAGGGTTTCCAAAAATTCAGTTTTTCATACAAACTTTGCACCCCAGATTTAGGGGGTTAGGGGGTCAAAGTTGTGGATTTCGGAGTTTTTATGGAATATGGATGCAAACATGTGCTTGCATACCAAATTTCTGATGTTTAGGACTTTGGTAGGTACCCAAGAGGTTTTGCTGACATGTGAATCGCTCATATTATTGAGCATAACTTTTTACCTTACAGTTTAGTAGTTGTTGTGTTTAGAGGCTGGAACCCAGCCAAGTCAACCAAGGGAAGGGTTATTAATCTTCATACGTAGGTAATTTGTTGCAACAATACTCACCCTGACTAAAAAGCTTCTGTACTGTGTGCAGGTCTTGAAGTATCCATCCGTTATAATGGATGCATAGACCAAGTTGTAAATAGCAAATACAGCAGCTAAACATGCGGTTGGCACCCAGCAGTGAATCACTGCATCATTGCCGTGGCACAGAGAGGTATTCGACCCTAAAAGTTGGCCAAAAATATTTATGGCTCGTAATATTTTTCTTTAGTTATTTTATATTATTTAAAAGATAATTCGCGTAAAATAAAACAAAATTTACAAAAATATATATTTTATTCAACATTTTCATCATTTTCATCGTCACTTTCTAAACTAATATTACATAAGTCATTTTCCTCCAACAGATTTAATACATCAGGTGATAGAAGACCCTTTCTTTTATGCTTTGGTTTCCTCATTCCTGTCAGAAGAGGATCCGATGTCAAGAATAACCTGTTTATGACGTCCGTGTTGCAGTCTACCCTTGTAAACTTTCGTGCATAATTCAAGCGGTACATCCGTATATGTTTATTGCGGGCTTCTGCCGCTTCTTCTGAGAGTTGCCCGATTGGTAAAATTGCCTCCTGTATGACGTCAGCCCCATGACACAACACTTTGTGTAGTGTCGGCGACATGGGGTAAAAATTGTACAAGGAAACATAAATCTTGGCCGTTTCCTTGCAGTACGCGTCAAAACTTTTTGCGTTGATTTTTATGCCAGAGCACATCGCATCCAGAATCACCTTGAATCGATAGATTAAGTCCTGGTTAATCCCCGTTATTTCAGCAGATGTCTCAAACTCTTCAAAGAAGCGTCTACTAGTGTTGCCGTCATTAGTGTTGCCGAAATTGGATTTAGGCATGTCAACCAATAAACCCAGTTGGTCTCTAAATTTCTGCTGAATTTCTTTTTTTTGGTTTTTTTCAAGTAACTTCTCTTCAGCAGTCAGGCGAACATTCCACTTCTTGATGGGTAACCTGTAGGCTACATGCAATATACTCTCTAAGAATCTAATTCGAGCGTGAAGCAACGACAGCCCAAACCGCATGTTAAGCGTATTCTTAGGTCTCTCTTTTGTGAGGTCGTTAAATTCTGATGATGTGGCACCACATATGTAGCACTTCATAGTAGACGTGGTATGTGTCGCAGCATTACAAACTTTGCCGTCCACCATGGTAAAGACCATTTTGTGTCTCACAGAAAAGTCGTCAAACTTGGTCTTCTCGAGAGCTTTGATTTGGTCTTCTATGTAGGATATTTCTTCATTAGTCACATCTGCAGTTTCCTTGATAAATCTTAGCCGTATTGGTCTACAATAACGTGGCGATGAGGGGGTTGGGTTCTGCCACATTATTTTTTTTTCTGTTCCATACACCAATTGCAGCGGAACGACGGAACTTTGAAAAATGTTGGCGTCGGAATCCTCTTTATTTTCGAATTTCATTTTATATTGAGCTTGTTGGGTCCCGTCACATCCCCATTTGCTGATGAGCACTAATGACTGCTTTTCTGTCTCAGTCAGCTTTTCCAAGCAATCATTGTCGTTGAGATGTAACAACAGACGCTTGGCCGTATGGTCCATTAAATTTTGAACTCTTACTTCAGCGCAAGTCTCGTTAACTGTAATGTTTTCAGGGTAGCAATCTTTCTTCAATTTCTTTAAGATTGAGTAACACGGGTAAAACCCTGGATTGGAATCTCGTACCAGTTCATATTGGGTAGTGGTAAGTCCTGCTTCCGCGTAAAGAAACAATGCACGTAGGTGTACCAATCTTTTGGTAGTTTCTTTTCCTTTCTCTGCTGTTGTTTGCTTGAAGGCTGCTTGATATTCTTTTGCCTTTTCAGGGGTATTTGTGATGACTTTTAAGATGTTTGACCCCTCAACTTCACCCGTCTTACGCATTTTCATATGTGTTGCATAAGCCAACTCATCTAAATCCGTCGATCGGAGCTTTTCGGTATTTCGCCTTTTACTCCTTTCACTTAAGTCCGAGAATGTTTTTGGAGGTCTGCCCGGGCTAAGTCCTGTAACATTAAAATAAAGCATTTAGTAAACGATAGACATAATAGAACTCAATAGCAAAATCCTAAGAATTTATCTTGTATGTTACAAAACAACAAGTTTAGGGTCTGACGTACCTGCTTTTGGTAGCGATATTGTACTCATAAGCCACTCGCTATTGATTTCCAGGAATCTAGCCTTTGTGTTGTGGGCAGCTGACCATTTTTGCTTAAATTGGTGTCTTATTATTGACAATTTTTGTTTCACAACAGCAAGATTCGGGTCATCTTCAGTATATTGTTTGAGAACTTCCGACTCTAAGAATTCCAACTTTATGTGGATAGTAGGCGCATTAGAGCGTTCCATGATATTCCATAAATCATTTCGAGTCATAAACCTCAATCCCGAAGAACCTGCAATAAAAATAAATAATATAGGAGAAGAGTCTTAATCATAGGGTATGTAGAGTCCATGACAAAAATAATCGGCAAAAATAGGGGGGTGGTTTGGGGTGGCTAATGTTTGTGTTTTATTCTTCTATAGAGTCTACTCTACAAGGGCCTATTATAATCTAGGCTGAGAAATGCTGAGAAATATTACAAAACCCTTCGTGAACTTCTAAGGTATATTTTTTTTTACATTCTAAAAGCCTACTTGTTAATGGGGAAAAATATAAACAATCTCTTGATTTGATGTTACATTATAATATTTTAAATTGAAGTACATACCTGATGGTGCACAATCCATAGCAGAAACAAACACAAAATATTTTTTTTTAACAAAAACTGAATTTAGAAAACAATGAATTTTGAGCGTATCGAACAATAACACGAACACGGTAGGTGAACGGTAAATTCCGACTGAGCGCATGGAGCGGATATGGGGCGCAAGCACATGGGGTTTGCGCTATTGTGTGGAGGGGAGACTCTAGTTCTTGGAAATAATCCTTCACAGCGTGTAAACATTATATGAAAAAAAGTGATTATGGCCAACTTTTAGGGTCGAATACCTGTCTGTGCGTGGGTCACTCGAGCTCTTGAAGTCACTACTATTGATTCTCCCTCACTGAAAAAGGAAAAAGATGGAGTTTTTGTCTAAATTAATTGATTAATGAAGGCAAAGTATGAATCTTTAACATTATTATGATTAATTTACTCTAAGCCTTTCACACAAACACATGGAGTCTTATTTTATCACACACTTGTTTGTATAGTATAAGCTGTGTCTTACGCAAGCCCGTAATGGAAGTTTGTTGTGAGTTTTCAGTTTTAAATATGCAAATGCAATGAAATTTCAATTCAATTTAGAAACGTACATTTCCTCCATATCTGCAGTCTTCTCATCCTCGAACTGTCCCACATTGTTGATACAGACTCTGTACATGTGGAACAGCACCATCACAATTGCATACACAATCAGCGGAATAGGTGCAAACACTGCAAACAGGCAGTAAGAGTTGTGGCCCCCATTGAAGTACTGTGACGTCGTCACGCCATAGAATATGCAGCCACAGTTGTTATTCTCCAGCCAGCTTCCAGGACACTGGTCGAGCGTCGCCTTCCAGTGGTTGTACGTCACGCCCACGCATATCACGCAGATGCTCAACAAACCCGCCAGCAGGCCGTAGCACCAGCTGAGACGCCTCTCGGTTTGATATTGATTCATAGCGCTGGAATGCTGGAAAGTAATGAGCAGTTTGTTATCTGATAAATGCTCGCGAGTTACTCATGCATGGCTGGTGTGATGACAGTATATTTATAGTAACGTAAATTATATGAGGTTTTAGTTATAATACGGCGTATGGAATTGTCAGTACTTACATTTTCAGTCATAAAAGATAAAACAAATTATAAAAATACCAAACAAACAAAACCCCGAGCAAAGCAACAAACAACACCCATCCCCTGTTCCGAGTCACGCCAAAATCGATTACAGCTAGCGATGCGCGATTATGAATGATACTAATGCAATCACTCGATTATGGCAATCATTCAACGTATTCAAATGAAACACCCAAATCATTCGAATGGACAACTCACAAAACTACTCCACTAGGTACTAGCCGAACTGCGACTGACAGCGATCTAGTGTACGTTAAACATCGATAGTTTGGTAATTCGATAGTATCGATAGTTTAACTAAAAACTATCGATAGTATCGATAGCCTATCGATAGTTTCATTTTTTTGGCTAAGCGTGATATCAAAAAAAAAATTACACGAAACGGAGTTTTATTTTTATATATTCGAAATAGAAATAAAAAAATCAGCATTCATCATAATAATTATGTTGCTATTTTGATGATTGATTTGTGACTTTAATTATTAAAGTCTAAAATCAATCATCAAAATAGCAGCTATTTTGTTTTTAAACAACAATTCGTTTAATCTCTTTTCTTTTAACCTATTTCTGCGTTTTAAACCGTTTGTGGATGTTTTCTCGCAACATTGAAGTTGTTATAACAAATAACAACTTCAATGTTGCGAGAAAACATCCACAAACTGACTTTTTTCGTGTAAATAAATGATTTACGTACGGTAATTCCCCTACCATAGAACACAATCTCAAACCTGCATGCCTCGCCTCTAGGGATATAACAGTATTACTCAAGTAAACAATCGATCGATAGTTTAGAAAAACTATCGATAGTATCGATAGCCATTTACTATCGATACTATCGATAGTCTATCGATGTTTAACGTACACTACAGCGATCAACGAATACTAATCGACGCGCCCTACTAATGTGTATTCGTCACGCCCCGCCACCCAGTGTGACCGTTTTTGGTATTTTCAGTACTATTTATTATTATGAGCCTGCAATATCCCACTGCTGGGCAAAGGCCTCTCTCCCCCTCTTCCACTCCATTCGATCCTGAGCGGTCTCCTTCCACTCTTTATCCCATAGACCCAACTCATCACTCCATCTCTTCCTGGGTCGGCCACGCTTTCTCTTTGCATTTACTGGGAGCCAGTCTGTGGTTTTTCTTTATTTTCAGTACTAAACTAAACTAGTATATTTGATTGAGGCACTGCAGAATGATATGCCAAATTTTAGTAGAATATTGGTAGAATTCTCCCCCCACCCCACACCACAGATTATTATTTCATGTCAAGTTGTCAACCCACTTTTTTTGTCTGTTTTGCTTGAATGAATGAGTTCGATTCGCTCTGTGAACACAGAGCACGAGTACTAATTTTTAAGATTTTTAGGGAGAGGGGAGAACTACAACTCTACTGTACCTTTTTTATTGTTTTGAGCTGAGGAAGAGCTGAGGCGCTGAGGCTGTG
Source organism: Argyresthia albistria (assembly GCA_963457715.1). Taxonomy (NCBI): domain Eukaryota; kingdom Metazoa; phylum Arthropoda; class Insecta; order Lepidoptera; family Argyresthiidae; genus Argyresthia; species Argyresthia albistria. The sequence continues at coordinate 3,933,884 of OY735262.1, read as the reverse complement.
GTTCCTCATGACTTGTGAGGTTCTGAGCCTTTTTTTTGACGCTATGCTTGTACAGGTTGGCAAGAAAGTCTAGAAATTAAATAATGGCAACATAAGTGACATATTAGAGCACTATTGCGTGTTTTGATAGACAATCCAAATATGAAAACACGCAGTAGTCTGTGAATGTTGCCATCATTTAATTTCTAGACTTTCTTGCCAACCTGTACAGTGCTACATGGCCAAGGGCACCTAACCCTTTATTAATCTGTGCCAAGGGTCGGAAACTCAGAACGGAACTAACGCTACCATTGAGATAATAAAGGTCAATGAACGCTACGCACGCATCAATCGATCAACGTAGCAGTGGCGCCCCCCTGTCAGTGTCATTAAGTGCCAAGCCAAAACCCAAAACATCCATGTCAGCTGTGTTTTGATATGGTTTTTTTGGAGTAAGTTTATTTATATGTATTATACTGAGGTATTATAGGTTTTTGCAAATCGTGTAGTTCATTTTAGTTGCACACCTAAAATAAAACCATGAAAGTGAATAGTAATACTAAAATAATTGGCAGTAAACTGATATTGGTTCCATATCGACAGATTCATGTTCCAAAGTAAGAATATTGTGTTTATCTTTCTGCGGTATTCGAGGTTATACTGCATTGTACTTATAATATCTATTTTATGTTTTCAAGATACCACCACTGGATGAAGTCTGAAGAACTTCAGAAGCTAACTGCGTCAGAACCACTCAGTCTCGATGAAGAATATGCCATGCAAATGTCGTGGCGAATAGATGAAGATAGTAATTAAACTGATTTTTTTATTGTTAGATTTCTATACTTACAGGGAAGAATTTCTATTTATTCATACATATTTTTCTCTTCCAGAGTGCACTTTCATAATTCTGGACAAAGAAGTATATGAAAGAACTCAAAGTGAAATTGGTTTGTACAAATTGAATCAGTAAGTACAACTTAGTGGGGGCTATTTGGAAGGAAAACACACTAAACTAAATCATCTTCGTTGTTGATATCAACTAAAATGATGTCATTATGACGTTTAGAGGCCTTAGTTGCCTTTTTGGCTTAGTGCATTTTCCTTCGAAATCACCCCCATTGTTTAAATTCATAGTAGAAATTATGATAGAGCATTATTTTATATGCCGAGCCACATGTTTATGCTATGTAGCTTACCTAAAGAAACTATTTATTACAGATGCTATGATTGGTGACACAAATATATTTGTTACTGATAGAGAAACAAGCACAGGAGAGATAGAGATAATGATAGCTGAAGAGTCTGCAAGAGGAAAGAAATATGGTTGGGAAGCAGTCATACTACTGTTAATCTATGGAATCCAGTTCATAAATCTGAAAATATATGAAGCAAAGATATCCCTAACTAACAATATTAGCATTAATATGTTTAAAAAGTTGAACTTTGTGGAGAAGTGCAAAAGTGAAGTCTTTCAAGAAATTACTTTAGAGAAGATTGTGAATGAGCAGTGGTTACAGCGGTTGCAAAATGAACAGAAATATGAAATACATGAGCATGCAGAGATAGTCACTCTGGGTGGTCCAGATTTACAATAGGTATAAACCTGGACCACCCAGATCTCATATATACGTATGTACCTATAGGTATAGTTAATCCCTAATTTATTAGCTTTAGCTGCCAATCTTTATTGTTGTTGCTTCTAAGGAACAAAAATTATTTCCTGTACATCATAGTTTTTTTTTGTTAGGGTATGATATTATCTTTTTGACCACCTGTTTTGTTTAAGGTCAGTCAACTTGGGTAAGACCGTCCAGGAGGCAAGACCAAACACACGAGTTTGTGCAGTCTCTATTAACTCTATGCGGTTTATACTTCAGTCGGTAAAACAGTACCCGATTGTGGTCCGAGCAAGCTATGATAGATGCGCTATCAGGCGTATGAGAGCTCAGAACAATAAGTATGAGAGAAATAAAAAGATTCACAAAATTAGTTGAGTTTTGAAAGAAGACCACGACCTCACATGTGCTGCGAAAAAAAAATATCCTGGAAGAGATTAGTGGGTATTTTTCAATGAGATTATGGAGAGTATCTTTAAAAATGTACGCCAAAGCAATTCTGTATGTTGGTTTCACGAAATCTGCCTTATTTATTTAATTATATTGTTGTAAACTTTTCCAACCTAAAAACCTTGTAGTGGGGAAGTCCGTCCGTATACACCACACGGGGGAACTCCGTCCGGCACATGCCGGTCTTACCTAAAATCACTACTTGCTGTAGCTTCGTTCAATTTACTAATCATTTTGATTTCGATGTATAAATGCACTAAATAATGGAGTTTTAATCACGTCATATAATTAAATGCATTATATTTTGTGATTTTTTGTTCGATTTTAGAATCTATAAAGTAAACCATATTTTTGACCGAGCGAGCGAAGCGTCTCCGTTTCAGGTTTGGGCAAAAATGCTTTCGTATGTCCGGTTGTTCTCCTCTACAGGTCGCATTTATGAACCGATTCTCGTGAAATTTTGTGAGCAGGTTGGAAAAATAAATAGAATTTTTTACTCGAGTCAGTTTTTTGATTTTTTTCAAAATGGCGGAGATATGGGGTTTTAAAATGTAAAAAAATCGCTACAACCCAAACGGCTCGATGGATATTAACAAATGAGGTATCGTTGGATTCTCAAAGACCATGAGAGTGAAACAGATTATATAATTTTAGTAAAAAGTCAATATGGTTGTATTAAAGATCGCGAAATGTAGTTTACAAAGTTATTGGTGCGGCTACTTTCATACTGCATGTACGTAACCAGGTACATTCATAAGTTTGTATGTGTTATTGAAAGAAAATTATTTGGGTTATTTTTTTATGTGTGTTAGCAGTTCAGCTTTCCCACCGACATACTCGCGAGGTCTACAGCTCACAGAGCCACTAGTTATGTTACGGATAAAGTAGCATAGCATCCCCGCAAAGTCAATATAAAAACTTGTAAAAATATTTTCCCCAGTAGTCGTTCAAACGAAAGAACACGCTGGAGGGATAACAGATTGTATCTAGTATTTCTGTCTCACTCGCACAATATTTCTGTCTCACTCGCACAGTTCTTGCGTTGCGTGATTGGTCGCCTTGTGCGAGCGGTTATCGTTATCAGTATTTGTTACGGATAAAGTAACAGCAGCCCCGCGAAACAGTCAGTATATACATACCACCAGCTTTCATCATACCTAAAGTCAATATGTAAAAATACTTTCCCCCGTAGTAGTCCAAATGAAAGTACACGCTGGAGGGATAATAGATTGGATCCAGTATGTCTGTCTCACTCGCACAGTTCTCGCGTTACGTGATTGGTCGCCTCACGCGAGCTGTTATCGTTATCAGTATTTGTTATCAGTATTTTGTATTCACATAGTAGATTACGCAAATAGTCGTTTCATTGTTATCTGGCAGCATGTAGCATTTTATAAAATGTCGGTAGTGCTGTATAAGTAAAAGGCACTCTGTTAGAAGCCCGCAAAGCGGCAAAGAACCTCATGACAATAGTTTTAATAGTATCGGAATTTAGTATTTGTTGTAACCTGTAGAGCTCAAAAGAAATTGATAATTAACCTAATATAGTACTCAAACTCCAGTATCACTGGCTTGAGTTATCGTCACATGAACGATCTTAAAACCATGAGTAGGTATTTTCGTCTTGACATATTTTGTATGCACAGAACCTTATAAGAAGTTCCAATATCCTATAAACCACAGTTTCCTATTAGAATCCAACTGTAATTTTATGTAACATTAACCTCTGTCTGTAACCGTAGAAATCATAGTTCAACCTAGAAAACCTAAACTGTTGTAATCAATTTTTTGTAATGTAATCAAGTTTTAGCTATGTTGTAGTTCAGTATCAACGTGCTACCGAGTGACCACTATCGTGTCGCCTGTGCCAAATCCACTGGAACTGACACAGGCAACAGGAAAAGTCTCACGAAGTATAACGTTTTGTGCGTACAGAGTGCGAGCAAAAACGCACTCTATGGGGCTTATCTAGCAACTAAAATAAGTTTAAAGATATTTTCTAATTAGAGATTAATTAGTTTCGAATTGTAACATTAACAATTGTATGTTATTCTTTAAGTTTCTATTATTGAATAAAAATAATTGGGTCAGCTCGAAAAATAAATCAGTTCCGCTAACGCCGAAAAGCACATGCGAAAACATGTGCTCTCCGGACGGCAATGCAAAGTTTTCGGGCCTCAGTACTGGAATCTTTTCGCTATCCACATATCTACATACAAAAGGAAGCAAGAAAGGATAGTGACAAGACTCCAGAAGAAGCCCTCGATTTCGAGCCCTCATTTCTGAAGAAAGAAAATTTGTGTTCTCATTCCTGCACCGACCTACAAGGCGCCCCCCGCTGCCGACTGCCGGTACCTGAGAAGAGACGGTGTCGGGTATAGACGAGTAGCTACTCGTCAGACACCGTCGGCCAAGGGGTATCGGAGCGGCGAAGAAGACGGTATCGTTCCGGTGAAGAGACGAGGTCGGGTAAAGTCGCGGGTGACAGGTATACGTCACCCCGTCAGACCTCGTCAGGTTCTATCGGCACTGGTACGGTCCGCGTCCCCCGCGGGTGGCGTCGACGTGCACACGAGAGGCTCCACTAGCCTGCTGCGTGGTGCTGCTACGTGCGCTGGGTCCCATCCGACCAGTCCGCGCGCACAAGCTGTGGCGACTGTCCACCACAGTAAATGGTCCTTCGAGCCGGATTGACTTGGAAGAGGACCCCCAGCCAAGCAGACCACGAAGAGGAGGAGAGTTGTCATATGTCAAGCAAGTGACGAAGAGGCCAGAAGAGGCGGCTCAAGAGACCAGAAGCGGTTGCCAATTGGAGAGGCGCCGTGGTGCTGGATCTTGTTCCTGCCAAGCAGAGCCAAGGAGAAGTCTGGACGTGGTGCGCAGTGGCAGATCTATTGAGGCGCAAGCCGCCCGGTCATTGGTTAGGTCACCTGTCGAACAGGGACAGAATACCCGCTACATTCGCTGGTATGGTGGTGTGCTGACGGGGCCGGACTGTAGGCACCTAGACGGGCGAGCGTTCCTCTCGACCCTAATAGAACTCGAAAGCACATCATTCTCTGCCAGGGGTAGATCCCACACCTCCTATACCTCCTTTTTCCCCATTCCTTGCTCTCACCCATCTCTTCGGAGAGACGGAGCTTGGCGGCTAGGGCCGATAGGGTTTTAGGGCCGATAGGGTTTTAGGGCAAGCTAGGGACTTAGGGTGATAGGCGCGGTAATTTGGAAGGGATTAGGGTACCGATATGATGACACGAAGCAAGGGCAACCCACTGAATAAAGATCCTCAATCGAGTGAGGACGCAGGCACAGACACGACGGGCGACACCACCACTACAACTTCGTCTGGCATGACGGCGACAACTTCAAGTGGAGAGATGAATACAGATTCTACAGTTATAATTGGGCAAGAGGACGACGCACACCCCGGCGGCGGTATTGAGAACCCCGCACGGGACGAGCGACCTAACTACGTCAACACTAGCATAACCACGACGGGAGGCAACAGAGTTTTGGGGGCGTGGGCAGCCGGCGCGGCGTCTCGCAATAGTGCGGGAAGGACTCCGTCGGTGCGCACAGCGGTATCGGGGCGAGCTAGCTACACAGAACCACGACAGCGACGGACGCAGTTACAAGCGGAACTCGCGATCCTGGAAAAGGAAGTGGAGCTAGCACGGCGTAAGCTCGAGTTACAAGAGCTGGCAGACTCGGACGGCGGCGAGGATGACATTGAAGAGCATCATGGCGTCGCTGTAAGCACTCAAGTAGAGGATTGGGTGTCGAGGGCTGGTCACAAGCCGAAGCAACCACCGCATGGGGCAGCAGCATCACTTACCAATACTCGACACGAAGGTCGGTCAAGAGAGAAGATCGAACGGAGTGAAGCTACGCCGATGGGGAGAGTAGGGACGGATTTAGTCGCGGCGATTCGAGAGGCAGTCGCACAGAATGTACGACCAAACAAACCAAAATACATGGTCGATTTACAAACTTTCAACGGAGATCCAAGCGAGTGGATCGCTTTCCGCGCGACATATCGCGATACAGAACAATACTTCACCGAAACTGAGAACGTGGCAAGATTAAGAAAATGCGTGCAGGGAAGAGCGAAAGAAGCAGTGCGCGCATTGTTATTCTACGAGTCAAACCCGAGGGGCGTACTGGAGACATTAGAACGCCGCTTCGGTCGACCGCGACAGCTGATAACACACGAGATACGAACACTCGACAAACTAGCGCCCCTGGCGGAAGACGCACACAACATAGGGCGATTCGCAACTACGGTCGCCAACGTAGTCAGCACAATAGAACAGCTGGGGAAGACATCGTATCTCGACTCGATGGAGATAGAAGACAAGATAGTAGAAAAGATGAACAACAATATTAAAATGCGATGGGTAGAGTGGAGAACCATGTTTGAGGACAAACCGGCACTCGTTGTAGTATCAAAATTTCTGAATCGTATCGCGGACCAATATGCGACATGCGAGATAGCCAGAAAACCACAGTACGAGTCCGTACGTAAAACTCGATACGAGTCCGCACGTAAAACTCAATACGAAAAACCCACACGTCAGCGCCACGCAGTACACGCCACATACGCGGGCGATTCAGACTATACAGAAGACAGCGCCACCGAAGATGAATTGAGCGACGGAGAAGTGTCAGACGCAGATTCCATCGACTTCGTGGCCGCAGCCCAACATAACGCACCTCCGAGTAACTGTCCACTGTGTAGAGAAACACATCCGATAAAAAACTGTCCACAGTTTCGCAAAGCCACCACGGAAGAGCGCTGGGAGATAGCAAAAAAGGAACACGCTTGTTTTCGTTGCCTCAGCACCCGCCACAGAGGGTTCAACTGTCGCGCACGACCATGTGGGAAGAACGGCTGTAAGAGCGGCCACCACCACTTGCTACACGCCGAGCGACACGACAAGCAGTTACCAGACAAGCCCCCCGCGATCAAGACGTCTCGCGAACCAACGACGAACAAAAGTTTAGCTAGCGTAAACACAGTACAGTCTACGCCAACATTTATTGACACCACGACGGTATCCCCATCAAGCGTCAACACACTACGCTCCACCAAGGCCTACCTTAAAATAGCGCCAATAGAGATAACTGGGCCGGAAGGAACTTTCCCGGCATGCGCATTGATGGACGAGGGTTCAACCGTGACATTGATCGACCGAGAACTCGCCGAAAAAACCGGAGCCACTGGTCCCCAAGAGCGACTCAACATAGAGGGCATAAGCGGCGGTTTCAGTGAATCATCCAGCTGTCTCAAGTTGCGAGTACGTGGCTCGCACATGAGCGAAGAGGAAGAGATGACGGCCTACACCGTGAATAAGCTCCGCCTCTCATCGCAAGCCGTAAGCAGAGAAGAGATTGAGCACTGCGAACACCTCGACGGGTTGATAGACGACCTCACTTATTCACGTGTCACACCCAACGTACTGATTGGACAGGATAACTGGCACCTCATTATATCAAGAGAAGTAAAATTCGGCGAAAAGTCGCAGCCAGTCGCATCACTCACAAAACTCGGCTGGATTTTACACGGCGTTAACAACACTTACGCCCGCAACGGAAAACGACTCGTGAATCATCTGTACGAGACGAGCGAAAAAGACAGAGCCACCCACGAATTGGTCAAGCAACATTTTGCCATCGAGTCACTAGGAGTCGCGCCAAAACGACAGTCAAACGACCCCGAGCAAATGGCGTTGGCAATATTGGACGAGAAAAGTCGAAGATTACCCGACGGCCGATTCGAAACCGGCCTATTATGGAGAACGTCGACAGAATCCATGCCCGCCAATAGGGAGAGCGCGTTACGTCGTCTGTACGGCATCGAACGCAAATTGAAGCGAGACGATAAGCTCAAAGGCGAATATACCAAGCAGATTGAGAACTTGCTCGCCAGCGGTTATGCCGAGAAGGTAGACACAACACCGACGTCGCCACGAGCATGGTACTTACCTCACTTTGCCGTAGTACACCCCCAAAAAGGCAAAATCCGATTGGTATTCGACGCAGCAGCCCGCACGTCCGGCAAATGCCTAAACGACGCTTTATTATCAGGCCCCGACTTAATTCAGTCATTGTTCGGCGTACTGATAAGATTCAGACAGAAACCAGTAGCAGTAGTAGCTGACATAAAAGAGATGTTCCTACAAGTGCGCATACGCGAGGAAGACAGAGACAGCTTGCGTTTCCTATGGCGCTCCAACTCTAACGAGCCGCCGAGCGAGTACCGAATGACGTCATTAATATTTGGCGCCACATCATCCCCGTGTACCGCGATCTACATCAAAAACAGGAATGGCCACGAACACTCCGCTACGTACCCACTTGCGGCACAGGCAATCGAGCGTAACCACTACGTTGACGACTTGCTTCAATCATTCGACACGGCAAAAGAAGCGCACGAGATAGCTATGCAGATCGACAACGTTCATCGCAAAGCAAAGTTCGAGCTACGAGGATGGGCATCCAATGTACCGGAGGTATTGAGAGACATCCCACAGGAGGCGCGCGCGCATGGCAACGTCGAGTTGAGCAACACTCACGAGGAGAAAACGTTGGGGCTCATATGGCATGTGAAACAAGATGTGCTTAACTTCAGTTTAAGTCTAAGAACCACCCCCAAAGAAGTAATATCCGGACAACGAGCGCCCACTAAACGCGAAGCGACCAGCGCAGTTATGTCCGTGTTTGACCCACTCGGACTCGCATCCCCCGTACTTATACAAGGGAAGAAAATGTTGCAACAAATCTGGCGAGCGGGAACCGACTGGGACAACCCCATATCAAACAACGAGCACGTACTATGGACCAAGTGGCTGATAGACCTACGCAAACTACAAAACTTAAACGTACCTCGCTGTTTGTCGCGTGCATCCACAGGCGAGCTACACATATTCTGCGACGCAAGCGAAACCGCCTACGCAGCTGCGATATACTGGCGCACCGTAACCCCCGACGGACGAATCGACGTGCAACTAATAACGGGGAAAGCAAGAGTCACGCCACTAAAACCGGTCTCGATACCCAGATTGGAGTTACAAGCGGCGTTGCTAGGCAGCCGACTCGCTTCATCCGTTGCCACAGAAACAGATTTCGTCATCACCAGTAAAACTTTTTGGACCGACGCTCACACAGTATTGGCGTGGATTCAATCCGACCCACGCACATTCAAGCCTTACGTCGCACATCGGTTGGCAGAACTAGAGGAACATACACGTCCTGAACAGTGGCGCTGGGTACCTACAAAGGAGAATGTCGCCGACGACGCCACACGTAACACCCCGACGAATTTAGATTCCACACACAGATGGTTCACAGGCCCCGCCTTTTTGTATCGTGAACCCGCACATTGGCCGGTCAGAAAAAACGTCGCCGAACCCACGAGTACAGGCGAAGAAAAATCGGAGCCACACGCCGTCAACGCCACTGCTATTGTCACCGACACGCTACTAAACTTCGACCGATTTTCAAACTGGAAGAGATTGCTGCGCGCCACCGCCCGTCTTCTACAAGTCGTAGACAAATTCAAAAGTCTCATAACTTCCAAACGAACAGTCAACGCGAACAAAGACGCCACCTGGCGGCGGATATCGAAGAAACTGCGATCTTCGGTCAAGCCAAAAATACCAGTATCGACGAGCGACACACGCGACCCATACCTACCGCTCAGCAATAACTACCTACACGCCGCAGAATTACTAATTGTAAAACAAGTCCAGACAGAATCCTTCCGCGACGAAATCAAACGCCTGCATAAGGGACAAGCTACCACGCCGCAATCCAAGCTGCACCGCATCGCTACCGAGTTGCACGATGGCATGCTATACCTATCTACTTGGCCAAGAGGCGAAATAGTGACTGTGCATCCAGGCCCAGACGGCAACACCCGCATTGTGGAAGTAAGAACCAAAGCTGGAACAATCCGCAGGCCCATGTCTCGTATCGTTATCCTAGTTCCGCTGTATAATCGCGCACCCGATTAGATTTTATTTCAATTTTGTTGTCTAAAAGTCATTAAAGTAACTTGTTAGCTCATACGCTGCCAGAATAATACGCAATCATAACTTAGTCATGTATTTATTAAGACCTTTTAATTGTAACTTAAATATTATAAATATTAAGAACTCTCATCCACCTAGACTTACTTTTATAACTATACTTATCCGTTTTCGAAATCTTTGTTACTTTGTAACCCGGGGGACACTGTTACGGATAAAGTAGCATAGCATCCCCGCAAAGTCAATATAAAAACTTGTAAAAATATTTTCCCCAGTAGTCGTTCAAACGAAAGAACACGCTGGAGGGATAACAGATTGTATCTAGTATTTCTGTCTCACTCGCACAGTATTTCTGTCTCACTCGCACAGTTCTTGCGTTGCGTGATTGGTCGCCTTGTGCGAGCGGTTATCGTTATCAGTATTTGTTACGGATAAAGTAACAGCAGCCCCGCGAAACAGTCAGTATATACATACCACCAGCTTTCATCATACCTAAAGTCAATATGTAAAAATACTTTCCCCCGTAGTAGTCCAAATGAAAGTACACGCTGGAGGGATAATAGATTGGATCCAGTATGTCTGTCTCACTCGCACAGTTCTCGCGTTACGTGATTGGTCGCCTCACGCGAGCTGTTATCGTTATCAGTATTTGTTATCAGTATTTTGTATTCACATAGTAGATTACGCAAATAGTCGTTTCATTGTTATCTGGCAGCATGTAGCATTTTATAAAATGTCGGTAGTGCTGTATAAGTAAAAGGCACTCTGTTAGAAGCCCGCAAAGCGGCAAAGAACCTCATGACAATAGTTTTAATAGTATCGGAATTTAGTATTTGTTGTAACCTGTAGAGCTCAAAAGAAATTGATAATTAACCTAATATAGTACTCAAACTCCAGTATCACTGGCTTGAGTTATCGTCACATGAACGATCTTAAAACCATGAGTAGGTATTTTCGTCTTGACATATTTTGTATGCACAGAACCTTATAAGAAGTTCCAATATCCTATAAACCACAGTTTCCTATTAGAATCCAACTGTAATTTTATGTAACATTAACCTCTGTCTGTAACCGTAGAAATCATAGTTCAACCTAGAAAACCTAAACTGTTGTAATCAATTTTTTGTAATGTAATCAAGTTTTAGCTATGTTGTAGTTCAGTATCAACGTGCTACCGAGTGACCACTATCGTGTCGCCTGTGCCAAATCCACTGGAACTGACACAGGCAACAGGAAAAGTCTCACGAAGTATAACGTTTTGTGCGTACAGAGTGCGAGCAAAAACGCACTCTATGGGGCTTATCTAGCAACTAAAATAAGTTTAAAGATATTTTCTAATTAGAGATTAATTAGTTTCGAATTGTAACATTAACAATTGTATGTTATTCTTTAAGTTTCTATTATTGAATAAAAATAATTGGGTCAGCTCGAAAAATAAATCAGTTCCGCTAACGCCGAAAAGCACATGCGAAAACATGTGCTCTCCGGACGGCAATGCAAAGTTTTCGGGCCTCAGTACTGGAATCTTTTCGCTATCCACATATCTACATACAAAAGGAAGCAAGAAAGGATAGTGACAAGACTCCAGAAGAAGCCCTCGATTTCGAGCCCTCATTTCTGAAGAAAGAAAATTTGTGTTCTCATTCCTGCACCGACCTACAAGGCGCCCCCCGCTGCCGACTGCCGGTACCTGAGAAGAGACGGTGTCGGGTATAGACGAGTAGCTACTCGTCAGACACCGTCGGCCAAGGGGTATCGGAGCGGCGAAGAAGACGGTATCGTTCCGGTGAAGAGACGAGGTCGGGTAAAGTCGCGGGTGACAGGTATACGTCACCCCGTCAGACCTCGTCAGGTTCTATCGGCACTGGTACGGTCCGCGTCCCCCGCGGGTGGCGTCGACGTGCACACGAGAGGCTCCACTAGCCTGCTGCGTGGTGCTGCTACGTGCGCTGGGTCCCATCCGACCAGTCCGCGCGCACAAGCTGTGGCGACTGTCCACCACAAGTTATAATAAATAACGCCTTTTTTGCTTATATAACTTACTACTCGAGCAAGTTAAAAGGCACTTTCACTGTAGGTGACTTCACAACGGCGGCGCTCATAGATAAGGCAATTGCATTTGCATCCAGCCAGTGCCAACTTAGCTCGTCTGGGTAGTATTCTATCCATGTGAAAAAATGTGCGGCACTCCTGAATCCAAAGATATGCCGCACTTACCTCAATTTGAGTTTTTGTTTAATAAAAAGGAATTTAGGCTTAATTTTGATAGCTGTTAAGTTTTATTTTCATTACTACCCACGTATGCATGTTACTAACTGGATTTCAACCCGTTTAGTCTACAAATGAAAGAAATATGGCCACCAGACGGACTTTCCTCAATGACTGGGGAAGTCCGTCTACAAGACGTTATTTCAAAATACCAACCGTATTTGTCACCAAAATCAATACGAGCAGACATTTGACTTCTTTATCATATTCACGAAAGACTGCTTATCATCTACTCTGAAAACCGTATTTCTAGAACAATTAGAACAGAAATGGTGGCAAATAAAAATCAACTTTTAATAAAGTTGACCTTACTAATAATAAAATAGATCTGTCTCCTAACTTTAACTTGTGTCGTGTTACCAAAAAATACAATAATTAAAATGGATAGACCTACCACCTAAATAATAGATCTGAGATAGTTACTTAGAAAATAAGTGTTAGCCCTATCCTATCTAATAGGCGATCAATTAAATTGCGCAATATATCGAATTGTGCAATTTATTACGGCCCCTAGCATGCCCCTAGAAGATAAATGAAATTGCGCAAATATTTAATATAATAATGTGATAATAATATAATATACAGTAGGAATAGGTAATGTAGTGCAATAAAATATTTGCGCAATTTAATTGATCGTCTAGGGGTCGTAATTGCACAATTCGAAGTATTGTGCCTACTAGGGGCCGCCTAACTAAAATAGTAGATTATTCTTATAGATTGGTTGATTATTCTTCTAGATTTATTTTCCCACCAAAATGGAAGGATTCGGAATAATTCCAACTTCGAATTTTTCCAAACTGGGTGAAAATTCCCAGCGCCCATCTCTGCCAACATAGGATGATCTCTGACAGCTGTCAGTGACACGCTTATGAAGTATCGTATTTTTCGACGGTAAAATGAAATGTAGAGACAATTAACATACTTTATTGGCAAATAGTGACGTGCTACACTTATCGTAAGACAAGTTATCGATATTGACTCGAAACATATAATAGAATATTGAAAGACATCGACATAACAAGAAAAATTATGGATGAAGATTTGGAGCGTGACGTACGATTCGACCAATCTACCCAGAAACTGATTATAAATCTATAAGACTGCTCCAGCGAGTCCGAATCAGACTTTGATGATGGTGATTTGGGCTGTGAATAAATTTAACAAGAATAAAAACGTTACAACATCCTTTTGTTTGATTTGCTAGAAACATTCAGAAACTTTAGTTAGAATATCGATAATTTGTATGACATTATCCCCATGCCTAGTAAAGTCACAATGACAAGCTGTCAGAGATCATCCTATGTTGGATAGGGTATAAAGCTGCCTATGCCAGGGATATGTCACATGCTCACTGCGCCGTAACCATAGATGGGCAATCACCCGGAATTATTCCACTTTTGTGTAAATATGGAAAAATTAAGATGTTTTACAAAGATATTGAATTGAAACCTGCACAAATCGATGTCGATGGACTATTAGACCAACAATTCACAATTCTTTATTGCATACAATAATTTAAACAGTTACATTAAAAGAAAACACATGTACAAAGGCGAGCTTATCTCTAAAAAGAGATCTCTTCCAGCAAACCAGGCGTGAAAGGAAAAATTATATAATGAAAGGGTAGGCAGTGCACAATAACAAGTTATATAACAACAACTTATATTATGAGGATTTTTTTCCTTGAACGTCACATAAGCGAGATATTTGATATTTTAGATTGCCAAAAGCTTTTTTTTTTGCAAAATTATTAAATCTTAAGACTTGGTGATAATGTTACTTAACATTGTTGACAGATGTCACTTTGTTGACAGGGGTCACTATTTTTGACCAGTGTTGCCATTTTTTACTGGGGTCACGCTTATGTGAAACTTTAGGTCGATTTTCATCATGACATAAATTGTTGGTCTAATAGTCTTCTATCGACCTGTGTAAGTTTAAATTCGATATCTTTGTAAAACACCTTTATTTTAGACTATTTACACATATTTTCCCATCAAACTTGTGTAAATATTATATTATGAATATTGTATTCTTTTTGAGAAATAAATATCTTAAACCTTAAATATGGGAAAATTAAGGTGGTTTTAAAAGATATCGAAATGAAACCTGCACACGTCGATAGAAGACTATTATACTAACAAATTATGTCATAAGGAAATCTGTTCTAAAGTGTCACATTAGCGAGATATTTGAGTGAATGATTTTGCAAAAATAAGCCTTTGGCACTCTATGATATCGAATATCTCGCTTATTGACGCTTTAGGAAAAAAAACCTCATGACATAAAATGTTGGTATAGTAGTCTTCTATCGACGTGTGCAGTTTTTAATTCGATATCTTTTCAAAACACCTTAATTTTTCCAATAATTCCACTTATTTTCCCATCAAAATGGAAGGATTCGGAATAATTCCAGAATAATTCCAACTTTTGGAATTTTTACAAACTGGGCGATTCGGAATAATTCCCAGCGCCCATGTATGGATATGACTAGACTAACCATACTAACCTCGATAAAGACTTATTTACCGGCTATGAAAAACCTTACAAAAACTGGATATATTACAAAGACTTGGCTTCGGCCTTTTTGAAAAAGTTTACCCTGAAGAAGATTTACAAAGAATTGGCTCCGGCCTGGCATATTATAATAACGGATATGACTGAATAAACAAAAGACTTGGCCTAAACAGAAATAGACGAATGAAGAAAGAATCACCATGAACAGGCTGTACGGCTTTGATTGCCCTTGCCTATCCAAACGGATAAAGATGAAAAAAAAACAGTTTGACACACAGGGGTCACAGAGCAGAATAAAATAATTGACATTGACTGACATTTTCTAATGTGACGCGCGAATTGTTTGGTTGGGGTTTTTAATTTTAAACTAAAGATACCTAGGGCATAGGGAATAGGGAGGGACCGATCCGCGATCCGCCGTCCGTAAATCTAAACTTGACACCTAACATGCTTCCCAAAGCAATTGTTCTTGTAGTAGTCCTAACCGCATCGTTATCCCTCGCCGACGACGAGGTGAAGTCGGAGGCCGATGTTGGCGTGAAGTACGCGGACCGCTGCGAGGTCTGCAAGATCCTCGCCACGGAGCTGCAGGGCCGTCTCGAGGAGACTGGCAAGTCGCATGACGTCATAGAGACCGGTTACTCGCTCGACGATGTCAAACCCAAGAAAAAAACCAAGTACGAGAAGTCCGAGCTCCGACTCATAGAATCCATCGAAGGCGTGTGCGACAAAATACTCGAGTACAACATCCATAAAGAACGACAAGACAGCACGCGCTTCGCCAAAGGCATGAGCCAAACATTCCAAACGCTTCACGGCTTGGTTGACAAAGGCGTCAAAGTAGACTTGGGAATACCACTAGAACTATGGGATAAGCCGTCTGCAGAAATCACTCACATGAAGACACAATGCGAGAGTCTGTTGGAGGAGAATGAGAGTGCAGTGGAGGATTGGTATTGGAACCACCAGGGTGAGTCGGATCTGATGCAGTACTTGTGCACTAAGCATGCTCTGCGTGGGAGTGACGACAAATGCTTGTATGAGAAGTTGAGCTTGAAAGGAGAAACCACAGCTAAAACAGAACTTTGAAATGTGGGTGATGTGATGATCCACAAGTACAAGGCTTCAAATATAAATGTACATATAAATATCTGAGCAGATTCACATATGTTTTATTGATGAATCTGCTCAGATATTTATTTACCATTCCATGTACTTACATTTATATTTGAAGCCTTGGATTTGCTCATACATTAATGAACTCAACTGTACAAAGAAATGAACAATGTAGGCTAAGTGCAGTGAGATTTATTATTATATAAGATTCCTTTTCTAATAATTTATGAAATTTTGTATATGAATATTCTGCTATTCCTACTGTGTCTAGGTCAGAAGTTTTATGATAATATCATTCCAATATTTTATGACCAAACCAACAGGAGATTTGATATTGTCAACATTACACATTATATGTACAGGTCCCCTGAGAGTAGTTTATACCAAAAATTGCAACCCTGAAACCTTGTGCTACTCCCATGGTGGTCGAAAATCTGCAAAATTCTGGCTCTTGATTGGGTTTTTTTGTTTTTATATGAAAACCGTACATATTTGATAAAAGATGTGTATGAGTAAATCAAAGAAGACAAAATTTTGTGTCAATAACAAAAAAAAAAATTGGCTCACTAGTTTGACTTTTTGAGGATCCAAAATACTCGCAAAACAATCCACATGGATTTTCAGTATAGAATCAGTATGTGTTCCATCTCTTGTATTTACCAAGAGGAGTTCTTACTGCATCTTCAAGATCGCCAGAAAAGTCTACTGCACCAATTTGAATAATTTTCTTTGTCATTGACGCGAAATTTTGTCTTCTTTGATTTACTCATACACATCTTTTAACAAATAAAATATGTTATGTTGTTTGTAATGTAATAGGTTTTCATATTTTTTTCTAAATAGGTACTGAAACAAGAGCCAGAATTTCACAGTTTTCGACCACTTAATTTTCGGTATAAACTACTCTCAGGGGCTCAGCTCAGAGGACAACAACAACATCAAAAATCGTAGATACATGCGCGTTTGCGATTGCGATGTTTGCCTTTTTTGTGTCGATAATGACTGGGGTAATAAAGTTAGAAATGCTAGGGAAAATTAATAAACCTTAAGTGACTTGTGTATTATTTTTTTGTAATTGTATTGATACTATCACTAGGTACTACGATGTTGTTTATTTCTTCAATCTTCCACATGTTATCTCGGTGTCGCCGCACACGGGCGTTTTGTGGCGCGTGGCCGCCAGACGCTTCAAAACGCCGCCACGCCGCCGCCACACGTCATCGCGCGATTCCCCACCTTATTTAATATGATATGTTGTATGATAATATGATACGGCACAAATGTGTTAAAAAGTGGCTGACGCGCGCTTCAGCTTCCTTACTTCCTTAGTGGCCTCTTCTAGCTTCTCGCCGGCGGCGTTTGTGGCTGTCGTGTGCGGGGACTGTTGGGGACACTCAATTATTATCTGTATTTCGAACTTTAGTACCTTTTCTATTAGAGAAATGCATTTATTAAGATCAAGTAAACTATCTACCTTAACTTTTTGTTTTGATTATGGCCTGACATTAAGTATTCACATGAATTTGTTTGTTTGTCATGTGGTGGACATAGTCTCTGCCTACCTCTCTTCCGGTAATAAGCTGTGATGATATGTATGTAAAATGGGGTGGCTTTTGCCCAGCAGTGGGACACAGTACAGGCTAGTTAAAAAAAAAACGGCCAAGTGCGAGTCGGACCCGCGCACGAAGGGTTCTGTACCATTATCTATAAAAAACCGCAAAAAAAACAACATTTTGTATGGGAGCCCCCCTAAAGATTAATTTAATTATTTATTTTTTAAGTAAATAATATACTCAATATATTGTGAACATTTTAAGCGTCTACCTGCTACCATTATCAATATCGAGTAAAAATGACCAAAAAAATCACGTTTTTTGTATGGGAGCCCCCCTTAATATTAAATTTCTTTTGATTTTTAGTATTTGTTGTTATAGGGGCAACAAAAATCCTGTGAAAATTTCAACTGTCTAGCTACCACGGTTCATGAGATACAGCCTGGTGACAGACAGACAGACGGACGGACAGACAGCAAAGTCTCAGTAATAGGGTCCCGTTTGGGACCCTTCGGGTACGGAACCTTAAAAATTGAATTGATAGATATGTATGTACGGTCGCCTGCGTCTAAACTAAAAGTATCCCGCTTATACTGCTTGTATACTTTTAGGCGCATCCGTAGACAGAGAAAGGAATAGACGGAGTGCATGCGTACACCTTTGAGATGGAGATAGAGTTGGTTCTCAATAAGCATAAGGTTCAAAATCAGAGATTTTCTGCCACTCATCTGTCAAAACAAGAGCAAACAAGCATTTGACAATTCTGTGGCCAACAACAAAAACGCATACGCGGGTAAGGGACAGGTGATCGTTATTGTTTCTCGCTTACACAAAAATGATTCGTATTATGTCATTTCTTTCTTTTCTTTTTGACGTGACAACGTCTTATAAATTGGTTTGCCGGGTGACACTTCAAGAAACTGCGTTACGCTCCGCTCACGTTATGCGCTCACAATGAGAGCGAGTGAGAGGCACGCGTCCCTTCCACTCGGGCATGGTTAGCCCGCCTAAGAGCGAGAGAGACAGACATAAAAAGTGAAAGGCACGCGTCCCTTCCACTCGAGCACAGTTAGCCCGCCTAAGAGCGAGTATGTAATGTTTTAAATTGTTACTATTATTTCATCCTTCTTCCTACTATACGAATGAATATTCACATTAAAATTATTTTACCACTCAAAGTCGTTGTCACGTAAAACTTTCGCCCGTATACCGACTTTACAGGCAACCAATTTTTTTTTTCTGACGATGTGCCATCTCTACTATACTCCCTTTACGGGCGCAGGCGACCGTACGTAAAGCCGGATTTACATTTATCTGACGTGTTGTGTTGTGTGTGCGTTGCATCAGAATGGAATCGGTTTCATACATTTGCATGCAACTTACCAGAAGCCTCAAACACATTGCAATCCATAAAAATGAATAAATCTCACCATACTCAATGTATGAAACCAATATCGTTTTGATGCATTAGTATGTTTTTGTTGCCAGTCTTCCTTTACTGACTTCAATATATTGCCAAGTACCTAACTTTAACCAAGCAGGAATTGGAGTAGAGAGAGAAACAAGATATAATATAAGCACCTTTTTAATCGACTGTCAAAAATATTATACAAATCATAGTATATCTATGCAACAATTTCAACTGCACCTCCCCAGTACACATCTTACAAAGTGGTATATTCGTACCGGTGTGCAACAAAAACTGCAAAATCTCCATCAGAACAAGAAAGGAATTTGCTTACACAAAAACATTAAATAAATTAAAACTAATAGGATTAATTAAATACATTCACTCAGTTGTACTCAAACAGCACTCACATAATAACATTAACGTTAACAACACACTACATTAATTTTAAGACATCAACAAAATTCGAATGTGTAACTCGGTCTACTATTGTATTGTAGTTTCGATGTTCCTGGCTTTTGGGTTGCTTCCAATTGATCTAGAAGCTGTAATCACGAGCGATTTCATCAATGAAATTCAGTTCTGGGTTAAATCAATGAACTCGCTCGATTCTAGCCGCTGTGTGTATAAACGAGCGGTACTCTGTATCCGAGCGTCGGTGGTGTCCGTGTGTGGGTGTGTGCGTGCGGTCACTACACTAGGGGCGCGAGTCTTCGTAGTCGGAGTCGTCGGTGCCGTCGTCTGTGAGCGTCAGCTGGCGCGTGCGTGTGTGTGGGTGCGCTTCCGATTGCCCAGCGCGGTGGGAGCTCGATGAGTCTGCACAACAAATAATCACGCCATTAATCATTTATTATAACAATACTCTTTCAGCTGCGTCATGACAAGGCAGTGACATTTCACGTGCATAAAGAATAGGCGAAACCAAATATTATTTCTTTGACCACGCCACGGTCACTAAAAGCCAGATCTAAGTTGAATGATGATGAGTAATGCTCATGCCAGCTTGCTTGCCCTTCCTTTGAGCCGGTGACGAGGGTAAAGCGTATTTAGTGAAGTCGAGGCGGGCAGCCTTTTGCGTCATAAAGAAAGATGTAACCTTAACGAGTTATATTAGTATCTCGTAACGAAGCCGTGCGTTTTGTAACATTTCATACTAGGAATGCTATACTACATACAACGTACAATGAGAAAAATCACCGCGGTCAGATGAATTACAATTAGTTGGTACATGTTATCGTGAGCAGGATGTGATACACACATCGCCATGAATACCATTCCTGATGTACACGATACGGTTTCGATAAGAACATAGTCAAACAATAGAAATACAAACTAAACCAAATGCATGATGATTAGAGGGGCAAAATAAAAATGGTGTAATGACTTCTACTGATTACTGAGAAAACATATTTACTTTAGTGTACAGTCTAGCAAAGCGGTGCTGTTCTACTTTTCAATACCATTGAGCCAATTTTAAAAGAGAAGATGCAAGTCAGTCTGTTGTGTATCTGTTTGACGTGTTTCAAAATTGTCTATCTACTCTCATGACATAAAGTTTGAATTACAAGCTTGAAATCGAATTCATAATGACGCACTTTATAAACGCAATACAGTAATCACATAAAAAATAACTAGTGGCTCTGTGAGCTGTAGACCTCGCGAGTATATCGGTGGGAAAGCTGAACTGCTAACACACATAAAAAAAATAACCCAAATAATTTTCTTTCAATAACACATACAAACTTATGAATGTACCTGGTTACGTACATGCAGTATGAAAGTAGCCGCACCAATAACTTTGTAAACTACATTTCGCGATCTTTTATACAACCTATTGACTTTTTACTAAAATTATATAATCTGTTTCACTCTCATAGTCTTTACAAATCCAACGACACCTCATTTGTTAATATCCATCGAGCCGTTTGGGTTGTAGCGATTTTTTTACATTTTAAAACCCCATATCTCCGCCATTTTGAAAAAAATCAAAAAACTGGCTCGAGTAAAAAATTCTATTTATTTTTTCAACCTGCTCACAAAATTTCACGAGAATCGGTTCATAAATGCGACCTGTAGAGGAGAACAACCGGACATACAAAAGCATTTTTGCCCAAACCTGAAACGGAGACGCTTCGCTCGCTTTGCTCGCTCATCTGTTTCACTCTCATGGTCTTTACGAATCCAACGACACCTCATTTGTTAATATCCATCGAGCCGTTTGGGTTGTAGCGATTTTTTTACATTTTAAAACCCCATATCTCCGCCATTTTGAAAAAAATCAAAAAACTGGCTCGAGTAAAAAATTCTATTTATTTTTCCAACCTGCTCACAAAATTTCACGAGAATCGGTTCATAAATGCGACCTGTAGAGGAGAACAACCGGACATACGAAAGCATTTTTGCCCAAACCTGAAACGGAGACGCTTCGCTCGCTCGGTCAATAATAATAACACTACATCCCGAACAAAACGAATATTATGTTTTTTTTTAAACTATTATTGACAACCAAACAGCCACTCAGTGTTTGATAAGCACTTGGAGGCAGGAAGATTTAAACAAAGAGGTTCATTGATCTGAGGTTTGATAGTGTGGCCCATGCTCCGCGCATGCGCTGTGATATGCTGGGTTTTGGCGGCAACAAAACGTCAACGTGACGTTGTGTCCAAGCACTGATTTTTGTGGAAATATTGTTGTTTTAACTTTGATTTTTGTGGGAGAGACTCTTAAGTATGAGAGTAGATAAAGTAGTGTATGAAACTGCACATAACTAGGTACGAGTATTAAAACTCTCGTGGATACTATTAAAAACCTCGCCTGCGGCTCGGTTTTAAACACCCGCTCGTGTTTTAATACCCCTCATTATGCAACAGTTTCATGAACTACTATTAATTGCATGTGAATATCGCGAACAAGAACACCAAATATAAACTGTTGATTAGTGGAATACTATGCACAACAAAACACTCGTGCTTGAAAAATTACATCTCCAGTATGTTATCAGTAGATTGTTACACAAGGGGCGTAAGAGAGCTATTTCGGAACAAGATCCAATTTGGCGGCCGTGCGCGCGCGGCTCGCAAAGGGCGCTAACGTATCGAGTGTTCCCGAGCTATTTAGACGCCAGAGCGAGCGAGGGCAAATATAAGTAGTTCGATGGTGAAATAGCTACTTACACAACCCAAGGTAAGCATTCTACTTTACATCATTCATGCGATTCAGGTAAATAATACATTTACACAGGTTTTAACTGAAAGGTGTCATATTTTAGGGATTTGTTAGGGACATCATTCTGAACCACTTTCACTATGAAACCAATTTGATCAGAGCAACTTTACATCTTCTGAACCATTCATTTCATTACACACCCACTACAGAGGGTACGTCATGAAACCGTTTCACTAACAAGTATAGTCTGCCGCAAAGTGATTTGAAAATAGAACGTTTTCTATAAACAATGCATTGTGTTGGAAATGCAAACTTTCACGGACTCTTTAGACAGCAGTAAAACCAACTAACTGAGCATGATGATGTAAACATGTTTGTGCAGTAGTCTATGCATTCGGCCAAAATGTTGTGCTATATGCTAAGTAAGGCACCGTGCCCACCTAAGACACGCTACCCAATCGGAATAAAAGGATTGGGTATATATACCAAAAGGGCGTGCCCTTTGTCAGATCAGTCACGTAGGTGGGCACGGCGGCTGAAGCCAACAAGCGTTCTGCAATAGTTACCCAGTTACCTGCGTCAGGCTCCTCTAAGGTCTCGTAGCGGCGCGACTTGGCGGGCGGCGGGGATGCGGACTCTCTGCAACAAAACGTTACCTCACGTTATTTACAGTCGCCATCGCTTTACACACACTAAATATTATTCATCCTAGATTATTTTGTGAAATGGGGCTTGTAGCAAGCAATACAACTATAGATGCTACATGAATACATACAATATAGATGCGAATTAGTTCTGAATCACTAACAAGTGCCCTTATTTCATCAATTTTTGCATGTAACGTCGGGTGTCGGGTGGTCTAACCTTTCATTGGGTAATTTATAACAAATACATTTCACTTGTTATCTGCCCGTAGCGGCCGAATGAGCACGAATGGCTCGTTAGTGCATTCGCATTCGAATGCGTGCGAATGCACTGACGAGGCGCTAGTATGACTGTCAAAAGTTAAAGGAATGAGGTTATAATTAAATTAATAATTACATACATAGCGTCACTCCTTTTCCCATACGGGGTGGCAGAGGCACAATTGTGCCCAATTTTAGCCAGTTATTCAAGCAAGTTAATTATTTTCGTGTAAGTAAGTTCATGGTTGGTTGAAATCACAACCATCCGTCCCATCACCAACCAGCCTGTGTTCGGCGGGCGTCCCACCACACCATCAAGTGATATGTTTAATCACAGGGTGCTCATCCCATACAAATTAGAATTAGTAACCCTTTGATGAAACCCTTTAAAAAAGAGATGGCCTGGGGAGTAAGATGTGTACTTTACACGCCATGGTTTCAGTTAATATACTTCTAGGTGGCGCTAATCTTAGAATAAATCCTATCTTCTTATTATCCTATATTATCTTAGCGCCATCTCGTGGTATTTGCAATTTTTCGATGGTGCTGCACCAAGCGATAATGGCCTCGAACTAAAGAAACTTCCGTCTGTAGGATCTCAGTTTAAGCCGGTGTCATATTTTGATCCAGGTGGTCTATCTGTATTAGTATAATACTATAGTATCTGTGGTTCAAGCGTGTGTCACCTGTGCGCCTCCCGGTCGCCGTTCTCGCTGGGCTCGGGCGAGGCGCGCGGCGAGGGCGGCTGGCTCAGCGCCTGCATGAGCCGGCCCTTGCTCTCGCTCCACATGTTCGACAGCCGCCCGTCCGGCCCGAACAGCAGCAGGAACGCGTCGATGAACTCGCGCGACTTCTCCTCCCACTTGGTGAGGATGTCCACGCGCTTCTCGCCGATGTTCGTCATCACCTGCGGCCGCCGACACAAGGTTTGAATTTATTTATTTTATCTACTCTGTCATAAAGTTCGAATTACAAACTTGAAATCGAATTCATAATGACGTACTTTAACAAAAAATAATAATAATACTACCTCTCGAACAAAACTAATGTTATTATTAAACTTTTTTTTCATAACGATACAGTTCTAAATTTTTTGGGAAAGGCAAGGGTCCTGAAACCGTACAGCCAAGGTGTTTGATAGTCTGTATCGATGGAAGGTTTTTTTTTAGCTAATAGTTGACAACCAAACAGCCACTCAGTGTTTGATAAGTACTTGGAGGCAGGAAAGATTTAAACAAAGAGGTTCATTGATCTGAGGTTTGATAGTGTGGCCCATGCTCCGCGCATGCGCTGTGATATGCTGGGTTTTGGCGGCAACAAAATGTCAAAAACTAACACAACATAGCGTCACTTGATTCCCCATATGGGGCCGTAGCGGCACAGCACAGTTGTGCTATGATCTACTAGTCGTAAGAGCAGCACAACATTCAGCACCCTATTCGATACTACCGACCGACCGATTTAAATTCAACGTGACGTGACTTCGCTCGGAATGACGAGTATTATTGCTGTATGTTTTTTCACCAACTTGTTTATCACGAGTGTCAGCGTGACTTTGCTTTCTCATAAACGTTATTTTATTAATTTTGCTCAATAGAAAAGTCTCCAGAAGTTGCCAGAAAATCTGTCTGTCACGATGTTTTATTTTACAATTTCGCACCACATCTGAATTTGTGTTCTTGTTATTTATATAGTTATTATAAAAATGGCACAGTATGTTACTCAGTTAGACTTACTTAGCTTGGCTTTAACCTTTGTTTATTTTTTATTTAATTTCCTCTAAAAATAATTTAATGATGAAATTCTAAGTTCTGATTGCCTAGGCCCTGCCCTTAACTTAGAGTTCTCTAGACTCTAGTTAGAATTAGTAGTACAAGTAGGTATTTAACCTAATGTAAACAAAGATGACAGTTTGCCGATACCAAAACAATAAAGCACCAATCGAAACTACTATGAAAAAACAAACATATTCTATTATACATACATTATATTTCTATTCTCTCTTCTGTGACTAAGGTTAGTTTTGGCGCCTTAGGAACTTTGACAACTGTTGCTGTGGCAGAGGCGCCCAGTTTTAACCAATTGTTCAAAATTCCAATTTACGTGACAGGGGGCCGGCGCATCGCCGCAGCTACGTACCTTCTTGCCCTTGTCCTTGAGCTCGTCCATCTTGTTCTGCAGCCGGAACTTCTTCTCGTTGAGGAAGGACACGTTGAGCTCCTTGGCGGAGTAGCCGCGCGCGAGGTTGCGCCGCACGTAGATGTCGTAGTCGCGCACGATCCGCGCCACGATGTCTGATGTCGACACGCCTGCCGTGAGAGAGGTTAATGTACAAGAGACGCCTCTTACCAGACGCCGACACGCCTGCCGTGCGAGAGGTTAATGTTGAGTAACGCCTCTTACCATGCGAGCTGGCAGAGGCACAATTTAGCCAGTCATTCTTCATTTAGGGCTACAGTCTATTCGTGCTAAGAATGCAGTGTTTAAATTGAAATCTGTTAACACACTCACAGGACAGGACACAACCTTCGCGTTCGAAAGTTTGCCTTTAACTGGTCACTGTGAACTTGGCTTGATAATTGGAAACGACTTGATTAGTTATCACGAATAGACTATAGCCTATCGCTGCAGCAACGAGTAATGAAGGTTTGCTCACGAAGTTTTTCATCTCTGATGCGAGAGGCTGTTTAAAATAAATCCAACATGGCGTCAAGTCTGTCCATGCGGCGTGGTGGACGCAATTGAATTCTCATTTAGCCATATATTTAATTCCCCTGAATTGCGAGACAGGGGGCTAGGCTATCGCCGGTAATGTAGGGGTTTGACGACAGTACTTCGAAATCGACAATAATCGAGATATAAATATGGCTCGATTGTTATTTATTGTTGATACCAAGACTTTACCAGTCGACGACTACACGTTACAGGTCGTTACTTTACCAGTCGACGACTACACGTTACAGGTCGTTACTTTACCAGTCGACGACTACACGTTACAGGTCGTTACTTTACCAGTCGACGACTACACGTTACAGGTCGTTACTTTACCAGTCGACGACTACACGTTACAGGTCGTTACTTTACCAGTCGACGACTACACGTTACAGGTCGTTACTTTACCAGTCGACGACTACACGTTACAGGTCGTTACTTTACCAGTCGACGACTACACGTTACAGGTCCTTACTTTACCAGTCGACGACTACACGTTACAGGTCGTTACTTTACCAGTCGACGACTACACGTTACAGGTCGTTACTTTACCAGTCGACGACTACACGTTACAGGTCGTTACTTTACCAGTCGACGACTACACGTTACAGGTCGTTACTTTACCAGTCGACGACTACACGTTACAGGTCGTTACTTTACCAGTCGACGACTACACGTTACAGGTCGTTACTTTACCAGTCGACGACTACACGTTACAGGTCCTTACTTTACCAGTCGACGACTACACGTTACAGGTCCTTACTTTACCAGTCGACGACTACACGTTACAGGTCGTTACTTTACCAGTCGACGACTACACGTTACAGGTCCTTACTTTACCAGTCGACGACTACACGTTACAGGTCCTTACTTTACCAGTCGACGACTACACGTTACAGGTCGTTACTTTACCAGTCGACGACTACACGTTACAGGTCGTTACTTTACCAGTCGACGACTACACGTTACAGGTCGTTACTTTACCAGTCGACGACTACACGTTACAGGTCGTTACTTTACCAGTCGACGACTACACGTTACAGGTCGTTATTTTCGCCTGCATATTTATTTTTATTAGCACGGCAATAAGAAATACCAGAAAGTGACCGTCATATTACTACAATACTTTTTACGGTTGCAATGATTTAGCAGCAAGGATTGTAATGTAACTATTTTTAACCTAAACCATTCGTACAGACATTTATCTAGATTAGATTAGGGTTTATTAGGCATCGTCATGTCTCCATATCAATTTGGGACTAGCGATAGCGATGTGTTTTTGTAAGGAGGCGTAGCAGTCGGCCGCTCACTGGCTGAGCGATGAGAACATAGCAGCAAGTCAACCCAAGAAGGTCCTAGACTCGCAACGGACTTCAAACTGTCGCGGTATTTGAAAGCCGTGGACCTTGAGATTCTTTCCCCTAACGCGACGTTTCGCAATGCCTAATTACGTGACTAAATAACCCAACCAGAACAAATTAACGTTAGCGTGAGAAGAGCGATTAGAACATTAAGTTGCATGATATAATTGTATACCTACTGAATGTTTTTTTTCTCGCGTTATCTAATGAATGTAAAGCAGGGAAAACGGCCGTGTTTGCCAGCTAATCCAAAATGTAGCATTTGTAGAGTCACAAGAGCATAAGGAGAGTCAACTAAGACAGGACTAAGGAGCTTTCAAGTAAACTAAAGGAACACAGTATTTATGCGGATAGATAGTCCCACCATCGTCTTACCGCGTTCATATTTCTAAACTTATCTCTGTATTACAGCAACCAGCACCAGTAGTAGGTAGGTTTTGTCGTGAGAGCCGATGACAGGTGATTGTGCTCGCTCGCCATAGCTATTGGCGTGCGATTCAGTACGCAACTCGGCTCACTCAGCACGCCGAGCGCGGCGCGCGTTTTGTCGCGAGAGGCAACAACGCAAGCTCTGCCCTTCAGCATTCCCGCAACGAAACCCGCGCCGCGCTTGGCACCAGTTACCGGCTACCGGCTGCCTGTGCAGACGAAGTGCACCAACCTTCTGTCCGCTCGGTGGCCACGAACATGTCCTTGGCCTTGATCATCGCGTACGTGTCCTCGCAGTCCTCGGTGCCGTACGGCAGGTCGTCGTGCGCCAGGAAGTCGATCTTGTGCTTCTCCAGGAACGCCTCGTCGTACTCCCACGGCGCGTCTCTCACTACCTGCCGGGGAGTGTCACCTCACTACCTGCACTCGTAGCATGTGGAGCGCGGCGCGGCTTATGTCGCGGAAAGGTGGTGGCCAGAGCTATGCGCTGTTTACTTCTGTCTATAACACTCCCGCGACATAGCCCGCGTCGCGCTCTTCATGCTACGAGTGCATGTATCGCTAGTTAGCAGAGAAGTGACAGCTCGCTTCTTTGGCGCTCACTTACTCCATTTTACTTTGTATTGAAAGCCATAATGTAAACGCTTTTTAGAATCCAGTTTTTCAATATCTACCGTTGATTGTAGCGAGCCTATTTTTGGATAATTTCTTAATTACAGAAACACTGGAAACTCTCTGAGTATTTTTTGAATAAATACTTGAATCTGTCCACTTAGAACTTTAGGCTTACTTTTTTCATTGAGTTGTTGAGCCTTCTAATGTTATGTATGCTAATTGGAGTCAAGTGTCAAATAATACTTCCTCAATGATGCAACTGTTCAAGTAAACAATACCCCTAACTGTCACACCAATTTCGCGGTGAATTTCAAACAAAATCATGTTCTGGTAAATGGAATGTTCACTCCTCGGCAACAAATGAAATGTAAATACGCACTGACAGCTGGCCGTCATAGAGACAATAGCATATTTACTGACATTTCGGTGGTGGTCAACAAGTTGCATGAAAACTAAGGGTCTGTTCCCAGACGTCCCGATAAGCCCATTTGATAGATAAATCATAAATTGACGAATCGGTCACATAGAGCCGGGACTTCTTGAACCGATAAAGTAATCTAGTCAGTAGGTACACTAGCAATCATGATTAAAATGTTTAGTATAATAGCTGTAAGTATAGTTAACCTTCAAATATTCTTGTTTTGATTTTGAATACTGCAAGATAATTCATAATTCTTTATTGCACGGAAAACAATGTGATGCATAGTCTTATAAAACAAAGGCAAATAGGCAAAGGCCAGCTTATCTCTAAGAAGAGATTTCTTCCAGCAAACCTAGGCAAGATAGGACAGATTGTGCTGAGAGAACAGTCCAAGTGCACAATAAGATAATTTATAATCATATAGAGTTGGTACCAATTATGTTTGCGTTCTCAAGTAATCAGATAACTATAGCTTGCATATTGAGAGCCACATAATATTGTATTCTGGACTCAATATCTAGGACAGCGTTGGTGTCGTAAGAGCACCGGAAGGCTGGGGCCGTACCTCGTCGACGTATCTGCAATGTCGTACCGCCTCGTATCGCTCGTCCTCTGTCATCACTGTGCGCCCTTTCCGGCTGTGTGTTAATCGGTCGCTGCATACTGGAACAGAAGAGGCACTCCAATTCAACTACCTACTTGTTTACAACTACTCCCAAGGCAATGACTAGAGTAATGTGTTCGGTTGGGCAAACGTAAGTCGTAGGTTCCACGTAGAAACGCAAGGACACTGATGTACTCCTACCGCAAAATGAATTGTGAAGTGTTAAGTAGGATAGGAGCTTATTTAATAATGGAGCAAGAGGAATTGTGTCCTTTCGCTCCTACCAGTAGGACCACCAGGATAAACCCGCAGGTTCGTGGAGGGCGTAACATAAATGTTCTGTTTAATAGAGACGTTTTACCTGAAAATAAAACGTTTATTAAATACTTACCATATTCAGGGCCTAATTAATAAACATGAGAAGACATCCTTGATTTTCAGAGCTGTACACGTGACGTATATCCGGTCCGTCCAATGCCGCGCTTCCTTTCCCGCCTGTTTTATAGCCCACTGAAATCTTTGCCGCGCTAAAGTGGCGCCACCACCGAGGCAGTGTGAATTTATGATTCGAATACACAATGCATTTTATTATCGTAGTACTTTGATTTTGATTCATGGAACTGATAGTGGCAAAATAAAGGTGTATAATGCCCGATTTCACCAACAGTTAGGTTAGGTCACTTATCTCTTTTTTTTAGGCTGTTTCGGAGGCCGGCCTCTTAAATTTTGGGGGTCCCCTAGTAGCCTAGATGACCTTAAACTTAGGTCAAAGTGAAAAGACCGATAGGTGGCCCCTGAAAGGAAATAAAGTGTCCCCTAAAGATAAGGGATTGTTGGTGAAATCGGGCATAAGACTCGCAGAATAAACAAAACACATTGGGCATTTTGCTATCAGACATTGATTGATATCATCGTTAACTCTCAAATTATCGGATTTCTAAATGTGTGGTTGGATGATCTTAATTTTGATACAATATCGTAAATTTTGAAACTGATTAGGATAAGACATCGATGTAAATATTATTATCAGTATGTAATTTAAATAAATAGACGTCCCACGTGAGATTGCGCGACTTCGAGCATCGTACGAGTTGACATCAACCAATCACAACGCACTTCGTGTTATAATCATAAGCCCCACCGATTGTGCCCGTTACAGATACCATCTGGTAAGTTAATTGAGAGTTTGAGATTGTGTATATCTGCCTGCGCGTTGATGACTATTGTTTGTCTACATAAACAACTGAGCGGCACCACCCACCCATGCCATGCCATTTTGTTTACTGAAATAAAAATATACCTGCATCGTGCCAGAGCTCTGTAGACTGAGAAAAATAATAATGCGGAGTGTTGAGGTTATATAAAAGGGTTCAAGTCGCAATAACATGGAAAGCTTTTTGTTATTAGCGGCCGTACTCAAAGTCGTTCAATGATTCATTAAGGATTACTAAGTAAAGAATTTTGTATGAAAATTCAAATTTGGAATAGGTTTAATCGTTCATTAAATGACTCTGAGTACGGCGGTAGGCAAGGCAAGCACCGTACCGTGGGTGGCGAGTCGCGTACGCGTATAGATACTGCCAAGCCGTGCCCGTACGCGACTCGCCATCCTGTATGTACCCCTGCCTAGCCCTGGGATTGTGAGGCGCAAATATACATGACTTTGTAATGAAACTGAAATTCATGAATAACGCAGACGAAGGATACCTTAATGAAAATTATACAGACTTATTTCGGAATACCAATAATTCACCAAGTTAATAAGCTCCCAAGTGCGAGTTGGACTCGCGTTTAGAGGGTTCCGTACAACAATAATAGGACTAACACCAACAAAGTACCCTAAAAATCAGTTTTTCATACAAACTTTGCACCCCAGGTTTAGTGGGTCAGGGGGTCAAAGTTGTAGATTTCGGAGTTTTTATGGGATATGGGTGCATACATGTGCTTGCATAACAAATTTCAGATTTTAAGGACTTCGGGAAGTACCCTAGAGGTTTTGATGACATGCGAATCGGTCATATTATTGAGCACAACTTTTTCAAAATACGTCTTATAAATATTATAAAAATACATTTAAGATCCTCACACCATGCCCTTTCATTTGATATGTCACACAGCATATTTTGAATTTTTAAATTTTATTTTTATCATTTAGCCCCCCAAAAGTGGCCCTTACATTCCATATTTATATGTATATTTACATTGCACCTCTGTCTTTGGGTCGCAGATATTTATATGTGTACCAATTTTCAACTTCATCGGTCCAATATGTTCTGAGTGAAACGCCTGTGACGGACGGACGAATGGACAGACGCACGGCACGAGTGATCCTGTGCCTTTTCACATGTACCCGGCAGCCGGCCGGTCGCCGGGCCGGGTAAAGTAGTAATGTATGAGCTTCAATGACAGCTTTCACATGCACAACCGGCCGGTGTCGACCGGCCGGCGTCCGGGTGTCAGCCGGGCTTATCGACTATAAAGCCGGTTTTGACCCGGCAGCCGGCTTTGCAGTAATGTATTGACTTATATAGACTCGTTCACATGAACACGGACGCAAGCCGGCCGGCGAGTGCAGGGAGGATCATTCGACCGCTAGCTTCACTTCACATGAACACGGACGCAAGCCGGCCGGCGAGTGCAGGGAGGATCATTCGACCGCTAGCTTCACTTCACATGAACACGGACGCAAGCCGGCCGGCGAGTGCAGTGAGGATCATTCGACCGCTAGCAGTAGGCAGTACATTCCTTGCTTCGCAGAATGAACGGAAACGATATTGACGAGGAGGTCTTGACGACACTCGTAGAAGAGCGGCCTGTCCTATGGGATAAGACTCTCCCTGCTTATAGAAACAGGAATGAGACAAAAGAAGCATGGAAAGAGGCATGCATAGGACTAATCCAATATATTCTCTCATGTTAGTATCGGCGCAGACGTGTCGTCGATACAATAGGAGTAGGGTTATTTGCTTTTTTCGTTCCATTAGAAACAAACTACGACGTGCTCAGTCTAGTACCTCGATAATACTGAGATCGCTCCTCCGGCGACCGTGTTCAAACCGGGTACATATGAAAGCGCTTGCTAAGCCCGGCTCCCTGCCGTTTAGCCGGCGCGGCGCGGCGACCGGGTGCATGTGAAAAGGCACGGTTTCTCCTTCTGGAGATACGAAACCCTAAAAACCGACTTCATGACGTATCACTTAGTCCTCCCCGCTCGATATACAAATGTCGTCTGTAAACCCGAAAACGAGCCTACACGAAATCTGTTTCCTGAAAGTGAAGTCCATACATATTACATAATATATACGATCCTAAGAGGCCGTGATCGTGACAATGACTATAAACACCTTAACACCGAAAAAGCTGGATGTATTGTGTCATCCAGGTAAAAATAAATTAAACTTCAGAGTTTTTTCATGTAGAAACCTAACTACTGAACCGTAGCCTGTTTTTCAAAAAATGGGACCAAAATATTGGGCTTCCCTTTAAAACGAGAAGGAATTTTTGAAATCGGTTCATAACCCTCCTTTTATGAAGTCGGTCGGTTAAAAAAGCAAATAAAAGTTATGTAAACTGCTTACTCTGCATTGTACTCGTAAGCCGTTGAATGAACGGCAAAACCTATATCGTACAATGGCCGTGATGTACAAACATTTACTGCGTAACTGCACCTGCTGGCTGGTCTAATGCCACAGAATAACTAACGGGGTAATAGTGATACAGTTCGTACAGTTCGATCACAGGGATTCGGGGTATGTTTGAGGGTTTCCCTCACTAGCTAACGCCAAATTCAAATTTCTGCCCTCTCGGCACTTTAGATCCTAATACCGGAATGTCCAGTCGGTCCATTAAGTCCATTTCCCTGAACGTCCATTCCCTAAAGGTCCACTTCCCTGAATATCCCTGCCGCCGTTGAGGCTGGTTCTCACCGTAACCTTTGGAGCTGCAGACTATTTGGATGTTATGTTTATGTAGGTAGTAGTCGCCACTACATCAACATCGGCTGTGTATTTCCGCTTACTGCTCTGTATCATACAATTTGAAAAGTTTGCGCCAATGTTTGGACTAATGTTTGCGCCAATTCTACTGTTCACAAGCATACGACAAGCCTGGCACAAACTTTAATACGAGGTATTTGGTATTTTACTAAAACCGGAATCCAATTCACAAGCGCCGCCAGCGTGAAGCCAGCGTACTTCGTATTCTACTGGCGAAAACGTACTTACGCTGGCGCCAGTTTAACGCTAGCGTACTTCGTTCTACTGTCCAAACTGGCGCCAGCGTGAGAACGTTTTGGACAGTAGAACGAAGTACGCTGGCGTCAAACTGGCGCCAGAGCGTAAGTACGTTTTGGACAGTAGAATACGAAGTTTGCTGGCTTCACGCTGGCGCTTGTGAATTGGATTCCGGTTTTAGTAGAATACCAAATATCTCGTATTGAAGTTTGTGCCAGGCTTGTCGTATGCTTGTCAACTTAGTAGAATTCGGGCCCTGTATCTCCGCTGCGCTGCTGCACTCACCGCCAACAATGAGGTAAACGTTCGGGAAGACAGTCTTGGCCTGCTGCAGCTGCCTGGCGTGTCCCTGGTGGAACATGTCGTAGATGCCGTCGGAGTAGACGCGCACCTTGCGCGCGGTGGTGCCGGCGGCGGCGGCGGCGCGCGGGATGCGCCCGTAGGCACACCGCTCCCGCTCCGCCACCGCCGTGGGGTCTGTGCTGAACGGCGCGGCTTGCTGCAGCGACTGGAATATACGACACAAACAATATACAACACTGGAATACTATACAATGTATGTACAACAATTCTTAGGGTGGTTAGAAGGAGAAGGACAAGGTACACTTTTTCTTAGCAAAGTACTTATTCAAGCCAAATGTTGTCTTGTGAGTATGAATGGACTCTAGAGCTTAAGCGTATTCGTATTTGTACACGGCAAGCTAAAGCCAATTTTCTTTTACTGTATGTAAGACATCTCTACTAGAGAAATTAAGTAACACTCAAGTTGGAACTCGGATAAATGATCATTATTCCACATATAATCGCTCCACGTAACTCGATGCAAACTGCAGCATGCTCAGTCTAACGTTAATGCTAATTATTCCAGCCACCACTCCGTTATTCGGTTCATATTATTCACATAAAGTTGATTATTTTTATTTAAGCTCTACCGTTTTCTTCTACTTCTACTATACACTGAAACTTGTAGAATATGATCCACAATATGATAGTCGGCCAAAGCCGGCGTATGTAGATATCGTGTTTGCCTGAACAAAGGGTTAACTGGGTCATATCATATCAGATAAACTACAGGTCGAAATAAAGAGGAAGGTTATGAAATGAAGAATCAGAAGAAAGCATTTCATGTGAATGACCTTACCAAGGAGACTGGCCAAAAATAAACTTGAAGTACTTAATCCACACGGCGTAGTGAAGTGCATATGGGAAATGATAAAAGGTGCATGATCTCAATTTGGCTCAATGCCATACTAACGAGAATGCCATACTAACGAGAATGAAAGGAAGATAATGTTCACCAGCCTTAGGTGATGATACGAATGATTACTCCTACGAATTATATATAGGTAAGTAAGGGGGTAGTGTTGTGTAAACTCGGTTTAGAATCGACCCAAACCAAACCTTTATACTTCGGTGACTAAGTAAACGTAGAGTACTTTACCTATAGCTGAAATTTTTAACACGGTCGACTGGTGTCTATAAATAAGTGGACTCGACTAAACGTACGACCTTGTCTTTCGAGCCCTGCCAATGATAAACTAATAGTAAAATACGTGCTGATAAATAGTTAAATTATAGACACTTAGTTTCATCAAAATATCAAGACTAGAATATGGATTTAAAATTTAATTATAAAATTAATTAAATTTTGAATTCTGTAAGAAGCTTGATATAGTATATCGCCCCTCCTTCCACATGGAGTGCAAGAGATACACCTTTCATATTTTCCGTCCACACATGACGATATCTAAGAGGATCTGCAAGAGTGGATAACAAGTAATAGGTACCTCTTTAATATAATGCAAATGAGATGTGTACAGATTAAAATATTTAAAGACCTTTGAAATACCTACGTATTTATCCTCAAGGTATTCTGCAAATAGTATTGGACTGGCTAGACAAAGAATAATACAGCTTCTACATTTTTTTTAATGGTTACAAAATTTAACTCTACAGCTGTACTACAGCCCAGAAGGCGAGACCTGAGAAATGCTTTTGTGTGAGTGCTTTCACGTATTCTTGTCAAGTAGCACATTGGCCGGACCGGATCTGTGCACATACACAATCTCAATAAATTCATGCGTCTCCTGTTGTTCCCTGTACCTCTATTGGCATTATAGCAATTGTTTATGTGCATGTGCATTACATTACTATAGATTTTAGTATCATTTGCAAAGCAATTTGGTTAATAGCAAAGCTCACAGTATCTGAGAGATTAAAAAGATTGATACTGACATTTTGCAGATAATTTACTTCGTGAATAATTTAGGTCCCCGGATAGAAAACCTTGGCCATAGCTTGTAAATTCGGCAGTTATCAGACAAACAATACAAATTATACGAATAAACTACCTACGCTCTTCAAATTAAAATTATTTGGAGTAACGTCATCATCATATATTTAATTTATTTTTTAAAATGAGTTTGTTCTCTTAAATATTTTCTGCATGCAACTTATACCTACCATAAGTATAGTTTTAAATAATGAAAGCCCGTAATTGGCCTCAGAAATGTGTAATTGTTAACTTATATTTTAATTGTATGTGCTGTGGGCTTAGTACCAATAAATAAATAAATAAATAAATAAATAAATAAATAAATAACGTCAGTCAAGGCCAAGACCAGGTTAAGGTAACCGAAATTGTCGAAATCTTTATAATGATAATGACAATCGTCTCAAGTTCACTTATCTAAATATTCAAAATTGTGCACCCAAAATTCAAAGCAGAATTTTCAACGGTTAGTTAGTCCTATTCAACCCTTGGATGAAATGTTTTCAACCGTTATTTCGTAGTGTTGATGCAACATGTGTCATATCGTAGGTCGTAGGGGAGTCACCATTTGATACCGCCGCTGAGTTGTGTGTGTACGTGTGATTAACCGGCTCTTATGATAATGAGGTGGCGTGATGTGACGTCATCAGCCCCACTGTTCCGTTCCAAGTTCCACTACAGCCGGGCTGCTCTATTCTACAACTGACGCCACCCATTGTTGGGCCCGACAATGAAAGTGCATACCAGTCGTTAGCGATGATATACTGTCTCAATTTTTATAAATATTTTATTAGACAGTCACCAAACACATAAGCTGTGGAGGATAGTTTGTTTAATTTTATTCCATGATCGTCAGTTCTGAGGTTTTCGATCTACATATCATAAAAATTAAGTTAGACGACACATTTAGACGGGGACAAAACATATTTGTGTAAACCTTGATGATGATGATGATGTCACCAGGGAATCAGACGAATTTATTAGTCCTCTAAAAAGTATAAGCAATAACAGGTATTTCATACGAGTACGGCTGTAAATCCGTTGGAACACCCTGAACAATAGACCATTTTTAGGGTTCCGTAGAGAAACAAGGAACCCTTATAGTTATGTCAAGTCTGTCTGTCCGTCTGTCCGTCCGTCCGTATGTCACAGCAACTATTCCAAAACTACTAGGACTACACAGTTGAAACTTGGTATATGTAGATGTATTCTGTGAACCGCTTTACGATTTTTATACAAAAATTGAAAAAATAAAAAATTCTCCAATCCCCATACATGAAAATGAAACATACATAGAAATGAAACAATAACTGGAAAACGGGACCTTTAATACGCCCCCACCGCTCTAGCGGCACAGGTAAATGAGAGGAATTTATTAGACTCTTTTCAGGAGACCTGCCCCTACACAATCCTGAAGTTTTTTGGAACTCCCTAATTAGTTCCGCTGATTGCCCTTTTTTGGCTTATTTTTACTGGATTGAATATAGAAGGAAAAGAGAAAACAGAAGCTATAGAGAAATAATTGATTCAAACAACTGTGTTACCTACTTGTAAAACATTAAATACCACAGAACTCACCAATGAAAAACACATTTTACTGAATATTTTACGTTGGTCACATCACACCACACTGCATTGATTATGTACCTCAGTAAAATTACATTTCACAGTTTATCGTTTACCGTTATGCTAATATAACCGTAGATTATTGCCCGAGCGAGCGAAGCGTTTCCGTTTCAGGATTGGGCAAAAACGCTTTCGTATGTCATCGTTGGTCTGTATGTTCTCCTCTACAGGTCGCATTTCTAACCGATTCTCGTGAAATTTTGTGACCAGGTTGGATAATTAAATAGTTTTTTTGTCGATTCAGTTTTTGTTTTTTTTTTTGTAATGGCGAAGATATGAGGTTTTAAAATGTAAAAAAACGCTACAACCCAAACGGCTTGACGGATATTATCAAATGAGGTGTCGTCGGATTCGTGGAGACCGTGAGAGTGACACAGACTATATAATTTTAGTGAAAAGTTAATAGGTTGTATTTTAGACCGCAAAATGTAGTTAACAAAGTTATTGGTGCGGCTACTTTCATACTCCATGTACGTAACCATAAGTTTGTATGTGTTATTGAAAGAAAATGCAGTCGGGTTATTTGATTTACTAATAATTCCATCTGTTTATCCGATAAACTTCAAGTACGATGTGAGCGGTGAGGGGATGGAAAATAATGAAAAAAAAACTGTTAGTCCCGGTGTCGCTCGCGCGCGAGGTCTACCAGCTCACAGAGCCACTAGACCCGGTGTCGCTCGCGAGGTCTACCAGCTCACAGAGCCACTACTTTATAATTACTAACTTGCATTGTTGGTAGTGTTGTACCTATGTTAATTATGGAATGAAACTTGAAATACTTTCTCCTTTATTATATTTTCAGAAAGACCAACCTACCAGTAACCAGTAAAACCAACCCAATTGATGATGATACAAAACTAACTTATGTGCCAATCAATGCCAATTCATGCAATTATTACATATTGAAATAAGCTCTTTAACCTCGGTGTAAGTGAAACGGATTTTAATATTAATATTATACCTTTAGCGTGTTAAATATTCGTAGCTGTTCGCATTGATCCACATGGAACTCGACATAATGGGACGAAGCGTTATATACTAACTTGTCTCCCACAGTTCACTGAACTAAAGGAATGAGAACTGGCAACCGAGCAGAGAAATGAACAATTTGTCACGAACGACGAGGAAGCCAGATAATTTTAAATTGGTCGAAATCCTGCATAGGGCGTTAGTCAGGCCCTTCAACAGCTCATGGAGGTGCGGCGGGCGACCAAATATCTCTTTCCGTGGCCAAAAACAGAAACTGATGCTCAAGACTAGATGAGTGCAACTTAAATGCTACACAGTCATTTTAACTATTTGGTGTTTGTAGTTTTCCTCCTCCTTTAGAATGGCTCCATTGTGATTCAAATGATAAGTATCCATACTTCCGACATCGATAAAGATAAGATAACATTGGCTTTCTCGCAAATGCATCACAGATAAAATATGCTCTTGGCGGCGCCAAAATACAACATCAGTCTCGTATTTAACTAGGACAGTAGCTATGCTGCTAGCTAGTGCGTTCTAGTTAGCACTGCAAATAACACATACGTATTACTTATGATTCAAATATTTTAGACAAAACACTGCAAATTAATGCAAATGCTGCAACGTACTGTAATCACTAAAATCAGTGGAGTTACTCAGTTGCTGCAACAGATATTTACTAGCTTGCAGGAATTCCGAGCAAGCTAATGGCGTTAAGAGAGCAAAGTCCACGGTACTTGCACAAGATTCCGGCTCCCTACGCTGCTGCAGCTGACTCCCAGATAATTAAGTTGAACAATCTTCGCTAAAATTACGAGGGCCGCGCGCGCGCGTGTCAATCAGCTGTAAACGTTTGTAAAACATGTTCGGATGACATGCTTTTCTTTCACGCGGTGAAGTTGTGCACATATTAGGTACATAATGTAGGACTGTTTTACATTCCATGGCATAATAATATTTCGATTTAGAACAAGTTCATACGTCAATCAAAGTAATTCGTGCTGCTGAAGACTTTTTAAGCTCATATGGTTAGCTGCGACAGATGCAGTTTTTAATGGTTTTTGTATCAGATTTTGTCCTCGACATCCTGATTTATTGCGGCGCAGCATAATACAATAGCACCTGACCCTGGCAGACTCCAAATATCAGCTGTTGTAAACATGCTAATATTTGACCTAAACAAAGTTACCTGCGTCATGTCCTACGTCACGTATTGAACGTACAAAATCATTATTTCTGACAAGGTCAGGATCAGCAATTTGACTATTTGTAATCGTAAGTCTTAATTAATCGACAGAGCCAGAAAATGTTGCCAGTCTGCTGCGTTAATAAATGCTAATGAGGAAGCAAGGAAAACAAGAAACATTTTTTTCCATACGCATAGTAAAATAAACAACCAAATTACTGAAACGCACGATCTTATTCCTTGTCAAATTATTATATGAAGTTCACTCTTGAAGTTTAGAGTCTAATATTGGAAGTTTTTTTGCGAATCGCTTTCCTGATAGGTATCAAGTTGTTGAACTTGAACCTTTCGAGTTGTGTCGGTAAGTCGGTAACGAGCTCAGCCGAGGGTCGGAAAGAACAGGCTACCGGCAGTCAAAAGAGCAAGTCAGCGACATGAGCCACGTAACTAGACTGATCGAAACTATGAATGGTGCTCTCCAAACTACTAGTGTAGGTGGCAGGAGCAAACAGCCTTCTCCTATCCTCCTCGCCTTGCCAATTTAATTCTAGATATTATGA
The DNA here is from genome assembly GCA_963457715.1 of Argyresthia albistria. Taxonomy (NCBI): domain Eukaryota; kingdom Metazoa; phylum Arthropoda; class Insecta; order Lepidoptera; family Argyresthiidae; genus Argyresthia; species Argyresthia albistria. The sequence continues at coordinate 3,893,887 of OY735262.1, read as the reverse complement.
GGTTGAGATTACAGTGTAGTTTGATTTCTTCTGTTACCATACCAAAAAAAAAACACTTACAAGATAAAAAGTAACCCTGTAGAAAATTTATCTTGTATTAACGTAGTTAACTACCGGAATGTGGAATCAGGTGACACAGTGGACAGCCCATCCTAACGGTTTGTTTAGTAAAGTCAACACTTCAATATGTAGAGAAGTATGGGGCATTGCTTGAGTGCTATTTATTGCAAATGAATGACTCATGATCATGAGTACTAAAATAAAGTATCATAATCGCTCGGTTCAATACTTTTTAATGCTAATAATGGCTCTACATCTACAGTATAATCTCCAGCATTTAAGAGACGCCTGTCAATTTTGGAATACTCTTCATAGTATTGGCAGTCGCAGCTATTAGTAAACAAAATACTGTGCAAATAACTTTCCATTCATTGTATCAACAGTGACATGCGAGGTTCCAGTACTTTCACTTGTACTTGTACGGCACTCTAAAGAACTTCTTCACAATATTAGGAATACCTGTTACGTCACCTGTAATATCATTTTAGTACATATTTCCTTATTTCCGCCCTTCGTTCACCAACCGAAAGTAATAGCTTCAGGACCAGATGCATTCTTTGGATGAATAATCAGTAGAGCCAGTGGTATTTAGGTTTGCCTGACAAGCTTGGGCTCGAGTCCAACTCACCGGAACTTCCAGATTACTCTTCACTACTCCGTTCTTTCTGTATCCATTTTCCTTCTTCAACGTAAGGGGGCCGCTGGTCAACGTCGTGGTCACAGTCATTGACGCCATCCTCGATGATGTATAGTCCAACTTTTACAAACAACACACACTAAGAAATATTTTTCTCAAAATACTATGTGCACTGAACGCGCTGTCTTCATGTTAATTCACTATCCTGAATATTCTCCAAGAGTTGTATAAAACTAATATTTTTAGAAATTTTGTGTACGAGAACGAAAACTTTTGTTTTATTTTTGTGACGTTTGTAAAATAGTTAAACAATGTCAGTGAGTATAATTTTTGCGAGTATATTTGTTTGTTTATGGATGTTGCTGAAGCAACGAGTATAAATATTAAAGAGTCGCGGTCGGTGAGACGTGCGTACTCCGCGGAGTGAGGATCGCGACTGCCTGCTGCTCTGCCTGCTCAGTTCGAACGTGACGTTGAAGTTGTGGATGTAGGTAAGGTAGACTGGTAGCGGCGCGCACTCGAGTCACGTCACGGACCGGAATGAGTGCTGAAAACCCGGCATGCATCGCGGGGCGGGCGGCGCCGGGCGGCGGCGGCGGGGGGAGAGGTAGGTGGCGCGACGTCGACGTGGAGGCTCGGCGGACACGCGAGCGACGCCGCCACAGCGGCGGAGGCGGCGGCGGCGGCATCGAGCCGAGTTACGTAGTAACTATTTAGTAATCTGTGGCTGTGTGCATGTGGACTAGACCCTACTTACGTCGTTAGAGGTAAGGTGAGGG
>OY735262.1:3827278-3892211 GCA_963457715.1 Argyresthia albistria | reverse complement strand
AAAACTCAGTGGCTCGGTCGGCAGAGGAAGGGTGTGCGCTTGCGGCAGAATACCAGCGTCACAGATTCGTCTGTGACATTGCTCAGTCAGAGCCATTTCATTGCCGTGGTACAGTCACATAACCACACAGCTGTACAATACTATTGTTTAAATATTTTTGCGTCGCCCGAGCCACGTCCACACAGACGGATACGCGTCGCTCACCTGCGTCGCGGCTCGGGCTTGGGCTGCGCGTCTTTGCGGCGGTCGGCCTGGTCGATGACCCGCGGCGGCGTGAGGCACAGCTTGCGGTAGATCTCATTCACGTAGGACGCGCGCCTCCTCCTCGTGCAGCTCCTTCATACGCGCCGTCCAGAACACGATCCACTCCGGCTTGAAGTCGTGCTTCGACGGGTCCTTGCCCTCTGCGAACACCAACCATTCTCAGAACTGCCTCGTATTGGACTGCCACTAAGACAGACATTGGTGGCTGTTTGGAAGGAAATTGCACTAAACTATAAAGGCAACTAAAGCCTCTAAACGTCATAATGATGTCATTTTACTTGTTATCAACTAAGATGACGTCATTATGACGTTTAGAGGGCTTAACGGCTTTTTTTAGTTTAGTGCATTTTCCTTCCAAATAGCCCCCATTAGTAACTTATTATTACTAATATTTAATTTTGAAAGTAACTAACAATGTTCCTACATAACTATAAATACAAAACTATGTTCCGTTTGGCCTTTAGCTCCTGACACACAGGTCGCCCTAGTTTGGGGGTTAGGGCCCCCATTATAACTAGGAAGTAAGAAAAAGATACAATAAATATATTTCATTTCATTTTATTAGTGCTAGTTCGCTTTCTATCTGTCGCCCCAATAACTCATTGGAGTGACTCGACCATGGTAATAAAGATGAGTTTAAAAGACTGTTAGGGATCCTGGCTGAGACATGAGTAAAAGCGTGGACTGTATTTCGATAGGACTTTACTGAACTTACAAACATACAATAGCTGTATATCGTTAATCGGGTGTACTCGTGTGAAGACGATCACGTTCTGAAGGCCAGGCGGCCTCTCGTCAGACGAGTTTGAAGATGTCTCCGACAAGACTACGTTAAGGTACTGTCAAATGAAGAGGGCACGACAAGGACATTTGCAACACTGTGAATCCTGTGATATCAATATCATACAAACAACTATATTTTTAAGAGAAAGAGGTGCTGAATGTTGTGTGCACTCACCGGTCTGTATCTCCTTGTAGCGGCGGTTCCAGAATTTCTTCCACTCCTCGGGGTAGAGCGGGTGCTTCTCGGGGTTCTTCTGGTGGTAGGCGAGCGTCTTGTTCAGGTTGTCCATGGCGAGCGCGCGCTTCGTCTCCGCCAGCGACAGCTTGTGCGCGTAGTTCGGCGCCTTCTCCTACAAACAAGTACAACAATCCTATAAACGTTACATCATCATGCTGCCACCCCTCAGCGGCAGCAGGGGTATAGGGCTCTCAGTACAGATTTCCATTTGGTTCCGATCTTGGGCCATCTGCTCTAGCTCTGCCCAATCTGAGCTCACAATGGCGGATCTTTCTCCGTTGAAAGTCTTCACGTAGTTTTGGGGCGACCGTTCTTGCGTTTCCCCTTTGGGCATCAAAACTTCATCGGCTGCTTGTTTCCGCCCACTGCTGGGTATACGTCTCTTCCCTTTACATAGGCTGTGGTTATTATGATGCTCTTTAGTTCTCTCGGCCTAGAAATTAATCTCTCTCTCCTAAGAGCATACACAACGATATGGCCTGGCCGATAGTTGGGTCTATAGTGGGTGATTGGAGTATGGAGCGACAAAACATTTTGAGGAGTCAGGGACATCATTCTGAACAACTTTCATTGTGATATTTTTTGACATCTTTGCCAAGGGCAATTATATGATGAACGACTCCCTCGGGAGTAGAGTAAAAGGGCTGAACGCGCGCAGATACTAAACTGATTTTATTATTAGAAATACATAGGTTATATATAAATCTGTATACGTGGTAAAAATATAAAACCCTATATCTGTGGCGGTCGACATGTCTTATCGATAAATCTAAATATTACGTGAATATATGACTAACAATGTCGACCGGCACAACATCTATTTGTCGCATCAAACAGCCTGTATACGCGCTGGAGGGTTTGTGATGTATCGGTGATAGTTCAAAGTAGAAATATCGTCAGAGAGAGCACCAATATCGGCCATAGCCAATAGACGGATCTACACAGAGCGAGCAGCCTCGATAGGAATTGTCCGCGCGAAGCAGCTCGGCCTGTGTAAACGCGCGCATATCCTCGAGTGTCAGTTTCTTGAGTGGCGCGTGCACGCTTCGCTTGCGGCAAGCTCGTCGCGAGGATCCTACCTTCTCATCCTTGCTCTTGGTCTTGTTTGTGAACCGCTGCGCGCGCTCGGGCGGCGCCCCGCGGCGGTCCACCACGTACGGGTTGTGCCGGTTGTTGAGGCGGTTCGCGCCCCCGTTCGGGCGCTCGGTGCGCTCCGGTCTGCAATATATGATTGTTAGAAGAGCCGTTATTTAGCACTCGCCACTGTTTAGAGATGACTGTTTAACGGAAGATAAATATTCAACGGATAGAGGCGCTATGAGTTTACATATCCTTCAAGTCAGTCAATATTGTTAACAGTTTTCTAACAATCTTTTGGCACTTGAGTGACGTTTACAGAGGGGCGCTAGTTCTACGCAACTTAAGGCAACGTTCTACGTTAATTCCGCCTGTCACCGCGTGCCATAAGATAGTTGGAAATCTGTTTGTTTGTAACGTCGCGACGCGTCGCTGTTTCTGATCCCTACGAGATGGGGTATTTTGTGCGGCCAGAAGCAATGTTTATGCCTGTATCTATAACTGTTTGTGTTTATTAGTCGACTTTTCGACATGTATGTGCCTGTATGTAAATGTTTATGTTTCAATTTGCGAGGCAAGCAAGCAAACAAATAAACACACAGGCACATATATTGCTTCTGGCTCCACACTAGGATAACCTGTGTCGTGGGAACCAGAAAAAGCGACACCACAAACATGTAAACATCCAAGACTTGGGGTTTTGTTTTGGGATTCGAACCCGGGACCTCTCGCATGCCAGGCAGAGCCACAACCGCTGCGCCACAGAGGTCCTCAATGCGATTGATGTTAGAATACCATAATAAGGCTACTGTTTAGCATCGCGTGCGCTGGCGGCGGGGCAGTGTATGTGTACCTGCGGCGCGTCCACTTGTAACTGCGGCGGCGCGGGAAATTCTCGTCGCTGATGTCCGACAGCGAGGATATGGACGGCGCGCGCTCCACGCGGCCTCCGTGGGCCTACAAACAAACACCCAAATATATAAGCCAAATACATTATCAATGATCTCGCCACGATCGCCTGGGCCGTGACTCTGAACGCTAAAGCGGCGGCGCAGAACTTCGGATTTCCCTTGTCCGCGCCGGCTACAAACAAACCGTATTTTGCGCCCTCTCTATGGCTTTTACAAGGCGATTCGCGTACAGAATCCGACCCCCCTCTGTCTGCGGATCAGGAACGATTTGGTGCGAATTCCGAAAAAAAAACACGTTTCCCGCTTCAAACCAAATAAGTTGCGAGCGCGCGCCGCCAAAACGGTAGCTCAACCCGGGTGACAATCACATACACTGCCCCCCGCCCCCTGGCCACACGCGCAGAGTGTCACGCGGTCACCTCTTCCTGTTGCGCGGGCGGCATCGCTTGCGGCGCGGCGGGCCCGGCTCACTGATGTCCGACAGAGTGAGCGACGGCGAGCGCGCCACTGCAGCCTGCATACGACACGGCTACACGGATAGAACAAGGTAAACCGTCCCAAGGACAACTAACAATGTCCTCATATGGGGTACCAAAGAACAATCTTGTTCAGAGTAGAATTTCAAAAAGGTGCTATATTTTTGACAAACAAAACATAGCGCACGCCTTTTTCCCATACGGAGTGGCAGAGGCACAACTGTGCTCACTTTCAGCCAGTGGCAGTGATTCAATACTCCATTTTGTGTGACACGGGGCTAGCCAATCGCCGGAGCTATGGACTAATGAAGGTTTCCTCACGATGTTTCCCATCACCGTCAGAAGGTCCGTATAACGTACTTAAGATTTATTTATTTATCTCATTGGTACATGGTCAACACTGTGATTCGAACCTGCATCTCCTGCGTGAGAGGCAAGTATGAAACCCACTAGACCACGGAGCGCCACTGGGCCATCCCGTATGGTTCATTATATTTGTATTTGTTTGTTGCCTATTTCTATAAGATTTATTGCGTGTGATCATAAAATAACATTAGCAGCTATACCATACCCATCTTGGTCGTAATCGCTTCAGTAGTCCCTAATACAAACAAAGAGACAGATAATAATGGTGATAAAGCTGGATCAAATCAAAAGCATAGTACACAACATGCATGCTTGTCTGTCACTTACCGAGTTGGCGGGCCTTGAAGGAGCCGCCACTGAAGGCGGGGATGGGTCCTTCTTAGCGGCATTCTGGGCGCTGGACAATCAACACAAATTCATTGAGTTTGAGATTACAACAATACAATACAAGACGTATCAGGCACTAACTCGAATATGCAAAATGTAATGTACATGTCTTACCTTTCAGTAGTTTTTATATCTGAAACAAAGGATTGTTTTAACATTAGTTTAGAGTAAATGTGTCGCAAAAATCATGACGCAGATGAGTCATTCTTAGATTTCGTAGATATGAACATACTTGGGTGATCTAGGATCTTCCTGACAAGCCAAGGTCCCGGATTCAAAATCATCTCAAAATCTGGCTTACGCCGTTTTACCACTTTGTGTTATTTTTACATTAGCCGTTCTCGCTATCGTGAGTGCCTTTACATGCATAGAGTCTTGTTCCTACGAGTTAGGATAATGTAGGGCCACAGGGAGTGTTACGTTAGTGGCACTCACTGGACTTGTGCAGCGAGCTGATGAGGTCCACGTCGACCACCTCCTCGAAGGTGGGTCCGAGCTGCTCCGAGAAGTGGAACGACTTGAAAATCCATAGGTGGATGCCTTCCCTGTGACACACAAGCATTATACGTTAACCCCTAAACAGGTGTAGGCATGCATTTTTTTGAATTCGTTTTAAAAAGGAGGAAGCAAACAAATTGATAAATACGTCTGCAGAATTGATTTTTCGCTTACATGATTTTGAGATAATGGCGAGGCATGGGTTTGAGATAAAGGATCAATCGAACCCACGACGACGTCCTGTAACGTATCAGTAGGCTCATATCACGATTCTTACTAGCCAGAGGTAGGAGCCAACAACGGACGGCGCAAAATTATATCTCTTTCTGGTTCTGTTCCAACAGTATTCTATTGGAACATTTCGTAGTGGATACAAGGTGTGTACTCACTTGTCCTTCTCGTACTTCTCACGCGAGCGGTTCAGGATCACGCTGAACCCCTCGCGGTACTGGCTCTGTCCTGCACTCTATCGCTGCACATACAGGGTGTGTACTAACTTGTCCTTCTCGTACTTCTCACGCGAGCGGTTCTGGATCACGCTGAACCCCTCGCGGTACTAGCTCTGTCCTGCACTCTATCGCTGTACATACAGGGTGTGTACTCACCTGTCCTTCTCGTACGTCTCCTTCTCGATGTTGACGGGCCGCAGCCGCTGGTACTTGTGCTCGATGCGCTGCGCCAGGCGGTTCAGAATCACGCTGAACCCCTCGCGGTACTGGTTCTGTCCGCGGAACGGCGCCAGCAGCGTGCACGCCTTCGGGAAGTGTCGGCTCTGCGGGACCGCAACACGGAAAATGTCGTATTTGTTTGTCGGCGATGATTATTGTTTCGAGACTGACAGCCAAATATGGTATTTTGCGCCTTCCGGAACATTATCGCTAATCGTTTTTGTATCGGGGTCCAGGTGGCCCAACATAGGCCGTCTATAGTCTTCTGCTGAGGAGCATCAGGTCCGAAAAGATGACGATAAGATAGGATAAGGTGAGGTATTCATTATTACATATATTTTTTAATGCACACAAAATATAATACACAGGACAAGACATATGCTCACGCCTTTTTCAAGGAAGAGGGGTAGGCAAGGCAGAGACTAACGAGCTCCACTTGCTACGATAGTAAAAGTGTATAAAGGCTCTATTAAGAGATCTCAGGGTCGGAGTTGATGGCGGGCGTGGGCAACAAGAGCTCTTCACTCAACTAGTGGGTGAATGTGCGCCGATTGATGATAACAGCTATACTCTATTTATTACTAGTGGCTCTGTGAGCTGTAGACCTCGCGACTCGCCAGGTCTACAGCTCACGAGTCGCGAGTATGTCGGTGGGAAAGCTGAACTGCTAACTTCAATAACACATGTTTGTAATGTCGCTGTTTCTGGTTCCCACGACACAGGTTATCCTAGTGTGGGGCCAGAAGCAATGTATGTGCCTGTATGGAAATGTTTATGTTTTATGTTTATGTTTACATATAAACTTCTGAATGTACCTGGTTACGTACATGCAGTATGAAAGTAGCCGCACCAATAACTTTGTAAACTACATTTTGCGATCTAAAATACAACCTATTGACTTTTTACTAAAATTATATAGTCTGTTTCACTCCCATGGTCTTTACGAATCCAACGACACCTCATTTGTTAATATCCATCGAACCGTTTGGGTTGTAGTGATTTTTTTACATTTTAAAACCCCATATCTCCGCCATTTTGAAAAAAAAAACAAAAACTGGCTCGACACAAAAATTCTATTTAATTGTTCAACCTACTCACAAAATTTCACGCGAATCGGTTGAGAAATGCGCCCTGTAGAGGAGAACAGGAAAACAAACAAACATACGAAAGCATTTTTGGCCAATCCTGAAACGGAGACGCTTCGCTCGCTCGGTCAATAATAACGAAGTAAAATGACAGTTCCGATGTTACCGCTTTTTGGTAGAATATAAATAGTGATGGGGTCAAGAATGATTTAGATCATTCTAATGTCTCAATGTAGAATGATATTGACAGATATGATAAGAGAGCTAGTAGTGCTAGTGAATATAGCTTGTTCAAACTGAAATGACGCGCCTCCTCCTTTGTTTGTGGATAATAAGTAAAAATAAAACCGGCCAAGTGCGAGTCAGACTCGCGCACGAAGGGTTCCGTACCATTATCTATATAATTGGAACAAAAAGTAAACTTTAGAAAAAACCGACTTCCACAAACCCTATTTGATTAGATTGAGTTTAATACAAACTGTAACCCCTTATCCCCCCCCCCCAGGGGAATTAATTTTGTCAAATCCCATATCAGTGCTACCCCACGCTACTAAGGAACCCCTGTACAAAGTTTCATGGCTCTAGGTCCATCGGTTTAGGCTATGCGTTGCCTGCCCGTCAGCCACGCATTGTATTTGTACCTAGTATTGAGCAGATCTGGTGGCCATATGTGGTCTTCATCAGCAGTTCCGCATCACAATATTATGCTTACCATGTGCATTTGCACGAGTTATTATGAAAAACACAAACATCACTATAGGTCTAATCGGTCTAATTTTCCAAATCGGTCCATCCGTTTAGGCGCTATCGAGGCAAATACATAAAAAAATAAATAAAAAAAAAACAAACATCCGGACGAATTGTAAACCTCCTCCTTAGGGAAGTCGGTTAAAAAAACCGCAAAAAAACACGTTAATTGTATGGGAGCCCCCTTTATATTAAATTTATTTTGTTTTTAGTATTTGTTGTTATAGCGGGAACAGAAATACGTCATCTGTGAAAATATCAACTGTCTAGCTACCACACATAGGTAGATTTGAATTATTTAGCTGGCCAAAATTAAAAAAATCAAAATTACGTTAGCAATGAAACAATGACTCCCTCAGGTAGTAGACACTTCCAGGAATACTACCCCACCATTTTAATTCTTGCATGGTGCTTTTACCCCGACTGACATGTAGTTGAAGTTCGGTCGTCGCTCTCGGTGTACGTGTCTGCTCTCAGCGCTCTCTGTGTAACGTTTCTTGGAAAGTGAATATAATTTTTTTCAAGTCCTTTATCAAAGTAAAAGTGATGGATTCAGAAAATTCAGGTATGTATCTTTGTATTATGATATTTTACTTTATATTTTGACACATTTTTTCATATTTTAGAAGCATTCAAACACAACGTGTTTTTGTGAGTAATTTTTCCTGAAAAATAAATTTCAATAGATCTTTTAATATACTTCCGGGTCCGTCCCGGTAAAGTTTTTAATAATATATATTATTTTAAAGTCTCAACATGTTATTAAAGAAAAAATTAGCCGCCACTACCCGCCACTGACCGGACAAACTCAATTCAAAGATTTTTGGCAATTTTTAAAAAATTATACATTTTTTTTTTCACTGACTAAAATAGAGTTTTCTTTGTTTTAGGTCCGTCCAGTTCATCTGGTGTTAAAGTCTTCACGCGAAAATATCTGTTTGAGCTTATGCAACGACAAAATTTATCGACTTATGACGAAAAATTTGAGTTTCTAGAAAAAGTTATAGGTACTGGAAACAATTTCCAGTGGGCATAAAATAGATGTCGTGAAGTACAATACCTACGCATTGGATACGGCTAAACTATACATCAATTTATATGGATGGCATCCAATGACCCCAACAATGCATAAAATTTTGACCCACGGAGCTCATCATAGAAAATGCATTGTTACCGATAGGACAGTTATCCGAAGAAGCAGTAGAGGCACGCAACAAACATTTTAGATTATATAGACAACATTTTGCACGAATGTTTTCTCGGGAAGAGTGCAACCTTGATATATATTTGAGGTTGTTACTAACCTCAGACCCGCTTATTAGCTGCACGAGGACTATAAAAAAGGCTCCACGGAAATCATTCCTTAATGAAACGATCGATTTATTATTGCCTGCTGAGAAGAATGTAGAAACAGAGCACAATCCTGACGCTGAGGCGGAGGAATCATCGTTTTTAGAATAGTAAATATATGTTTGTTACCATCGTATCGTTCGTATCGTGTATCGTAGTTATATTTTTATGTAAATATACTTTGTGTTTCGTTTTTATAAAGGTTATTATAAAGATATAGGTAGCAAATTGCCGTTTATGATGCAAAAATCGATCTTTTTTTTTCTTTTTGTAAAAATATTTTTGTAATTTGATGTAAGCTGAAGTTAATCCTTTAGCTTTGTGTTTAGTTTTTATAAAGATCTATTAAAAATCGATTTATTTTAGTTTTTTTTATTATTTTTTTGTAAAAATATGTTCGTAATTTGATGTAAGCTAAAGTATTATGTATTAATACAAATGATTCTACTGTTTAAATAATATATTTAGAAATTTTCCTTCATAAATTTGTACGTTCTGCCATTTTTTGTCATATTTTTCTTAATTTAAATGTTTAATTTTGATCATAGTTTTTTTTTCATATTTTTCCCTTTATATGCAATCTATTTAAAATACGTCAAAGTAAAAAAATAATTTTGGCCAGCTAAATAATTCAAATCTACCTATGTGCCACGGTTCATGAGATACGGCCTGGTGACAGACAGACGGACGGACGGATATCTTGAGATTTTAAGGTACTTTCCCTCCAGGGCCCATTCGTTTGTTCCACCCTGTATATGTGTGATCTCTAACTGTATTTTTCATGAAATACCCAAAAAGTTTTGTTCAAATTATCATCTTATGTCAGAATAACTTTGTAGCTAGTTGAAAAATAACATTTGAATTGATTCAAAGCTTGCCGCGCTTTTAGGGCCTTTAGTACCTACTAAACGCCGCCGTAAGCAGCACTGTCTACAACCTACTCCTACTGGAAAACGTGAGACACCCATCTACAATTTCCGTACAATGAGGTTCACTTACTCATTATGTCAATGTCATGCAGACTGCAAAACATCATTTCAACGCACCAAAGAGTATTTAATTAAAACATCACTGGCAGCCAAACTTGAAGTGGCCAAAAGGAAAAAAATAATTTCTGTGCTCTGAGATTTGTATGAAAACAAAAGTAATTAAAAACTATTAATTTTATAATTATTTTCTAAAAGTTCTACATAATAAATAGAGACGTCGTAATTCATCAATTAATATTTAAAGTCTTTGTAGAAGTCCGGGGACGACATTGCCATATCATTTAAATTTAGTTTCATTAAAAGAAGGCTTACCTACCAAAACAAAATGGCCTTGGTATAAACTTTTCAAGCGTGTTGTGAAGACGTATCTTGTACCGAGACCACTTTCAATTTGTAATATCTCTCGTATTTCAGTATTTGTGGTTGGTGCGGCAACAGATATACACATTCCGTGAAAATTTCAGCTTTCTAGCTATTACGGTTCGTGCAGGCGGACCCGGTGACAGACGGACGGACGGACGGACGGACGGACGGACGGACGGACGGACGGACAGCGAAGTCTCAGTAATAGGGTCCCGTTTGGCACCCTTCGGGTACGGAACCCTAAAAAATAAGCATTTGCAAAAGAATAACTCACAATATGTGGGCACAATTTGCTTCTGCCACCTCTTCTTCTTCTTCTTTTTATTAATGGCGTCCTAACCTCTTTTGAGGTTAATTTTGCCAGTGTCAAGTGGTCAGGTTCTCATTTGAGAACCTGGAAATTATAATGTCTCGAGATGATTTGATGACTATGATGATGATGATGATTTGTCGCTCGTTAGCACTACCCGGGAAAGACGTGAAGGGCTGTGGATTCCAAGTAATTCCTTCGGACGTGAGCGACTGCCTCCCATTTCTGCCACCTCAAATGGGAAAAAGCGTAATGCATTCAATGTCATATTAAATTGTAACAAAAATTTATTAGAAATCCTAATGGTAAAGAATAACTCTATTTATTTTCATTCTATTTAGAATGAATGAGAACATCACTATCAAACTGAACATGGCTACATTATTTCAAGAAGCGACGATTGATGTTGTCAGTTTACTTCGTTTTTCTAGTAATTAGGGTATAGGACTGTAGGACTCACCACGTAGTTGAACCGATGCCAGAAGCACGTCATGTGGTTGATGATGGTGCGCGGGTGGCCCTGCTTCTGGCAGAGAGTGCAGGTGTAAGACGGCTCGTAGTGCGCTTCCTCTGGAGGATGCTCGATGAGATACTCCACGCCGAGAAGAGGCGCCCTAGAACACGATACAGGTTAAATGATGCTCTACAAAACCTTTGTCCTATGTTATACAGGTGTAACAGAAAGGGGTGTACAAACCGAAAGGGGGTTGTTAGGGACATCATTCTGAACAACTTTCACTATGGGACCGACTTGATCAGAGCAACTTTCTTTTTATTAACTCAGTACATTTCAGGCCCAGCGCCAGCCAGCCCAGTTGTTCAGAATGATGTCCCTAACAACCCTCTTTCGGCTTATACACCCCTTTCTGTTACACCCTATACTAGGCATCAAACACGCAGAGAGGTTACAAACGACGTCGGATCCTGACACGATTTTATACCGACGTGAGAAAATGCTCGTAAGGCGGTGTAGCAAACAATGGTTAAAGACTTCGTGCTAAATACGAGGCTAAAATAGAGATAGGCAAACCTATGTCCGATGGTCCGACCAAATATACGTCGGCTGATGTTGATAAGTCATTTAGTAGAATCACTACACAAACAATTACCACTCCGCAGTTAGGGGTATTAAGAGTTTATTTTAGAGTATGTAGTAGGAAATCTGTACTGAGGGGGTATCAGGATGAGCTGAGATGATGGTGATAATTACTTGACGCTGTCGAGGCTGGCCTGTATGTGGCAGTTCACGTCGCGGTAGGCGCTGTACTTCTTGTCCAGCTCGGTGGGATTCTTGTTGTAAAGGTCCACCTCGGCCGCCATTTTCTGCAGGGTCTTTTCCGACGCTGCACCAAAAAAAACAGATAAGACCAGGGCTGTTAAAACGGTCAAATGCGTATAGTTGGTATTTATGACGTATATTATAGTCTATTAATTCAAAATAGCTGCACGTAATTGGCTGATACCGGCACGTGATTCGCTGAAATTAGTTAATTGCTCTGTTGGCTGATATTAATCAGCGTCTCGGAAACCGGCCGTTAGTGTGCCATCAAACTCCATCGAGAGTCTCGCGACGGATCGACTGAGGATGGTGTTCAGTAGGACTCACCATCGCTCTTGTTGGCGTTGCCTTTCTCACTCTGTATGTATGGGTGCTGCTCGAATATGTCTTTCGGCCACACATTCCTCATCGACAGCTTGGTCTTGTGCTTCTTCCCAGATATATGAGTCTGGAATAAATAGATAACATCAGAACTTACTCTGCCTCTTGGTTTCGGCCCATTGTTTAGTTAGTTAAAAAAATTGAAGTATGTTCTCATTAATATTTTATGTTGGTGACGATCATGTCAAATTATCTAGGTGCAAGCCTTCATATAGTTCTAGACTGTCTTAGCCTCTAGCCTCCTGACACGCAAAATGAACTGAATAACTGCCTACCTACACCCTAGCGGTCAAACGGGTGAACGTTTTTTAGGGTTCCGTACCCGAAGGGTGCCAAACGGGACCCTATTACTGAGACTTCGCTGTCCGTCTGTCCGTCCTGTCTGTCACCAGGCTGTAACTCATGAACCGTGGTAGCTAGACAGGTGAAATTTTCACAGATGATGTATTTCTGTTGCCGCTATAACAACAAATACTAAGAATCAAAAGAAATTTAATATTAAGGGGGGCTCCCATACAACAAACGTGATTTTTTTTGCTCATTTTTGCTCGATATTGATAATGGTAGCAGGTAGACGCTTAAAATGTTCACAATATATTGAGTATATTATTTACTTAAAAAATAAATAATTAAATTAAAATTAAATTAATATTTAGGGGGGGCTCCCATACTTTTTTTTTGCTGTTTTTTATAGATAATGGTACGGAACCCTTCGTGCGCGAGTCCGACTCGCACTTGGCCGGTTTTTATTATTATGTTTTTATTGGTAGCTGAATTCACTGCAATTTAATGGTTCTTTCTCAGTCACGTTTTATTAAAGTCAGTTCAGTGGTTCGATAGCTATTAGCCTAACAAGGGACCGTAACTCGATCACCCAGACCTCCTACTCCCAGTGGTGCAGGAGCTCGGACACCCAGACCTCCTACTCCCAGTGGTGCAGGAGCTCGGACACCCAGACCTCCTACTCCCAGTGGTGCAGGAGCTCGGACACCCAGACCTCCTACTCCCAGTGGTGCAGGAGCTCGGACACCCAGACCTCCTACTCCCAGTGGTGCAGGAGCTCGGACACCCAGACCTCCTACTCCCAGTGGTGCAGGAGCTCGGACACCCAGACCTCCTACTCCCAGAGGTGCAGGAGCTCGGACACCCAGACCTCCTACTCCCAGTGGTGCAGGAGCTCGGACACCCAGACCTCCTACTCCCAGTGGTGCAGGAGCTCGGACACCCAGACCTCCTACTCCCAGTGGTGCAGGAGCTCGGACACCCAGACCTCCTACTCCCAGTGGTGCAGGAGCTCGGACACCCAGACCTCCTACTCCCAGTGGTGCAGGAGCTCGGACACCCAGACCTCCTACTCCCAGTGGTGCAGGAGCTCGGATGGCTGAATTCGAAGTGCAGGTGCAGGGAAAATGCATAAAGGCCCCTCTCAAGTGGGCCAGGTGGTACCACGACCCCCTGACGAAGAAGGGACCACATCGGGCTTGCTAGGCATGCTATGTTATTAACCCCCGCCCGACGAAGGAGAAAGGGGGTGTTATAAGTTTAACGTGTGAGTCACTCTGTGTTTCTGTCTGTCTGTCTCTCAGCACGTGGAGCGTAAACGGGTGAACCGATTTGAATGTTGGTTTTTTATTCGAAAGTAGATTTCTTGGAGCTGGTTGTTATGGTACCATCGAGCTGGTCTGATGATGGAGTTCGATGGTGGGAGCGGGAACCCTATGATGCTTACTAGTAAACCCGTCGAATTTGGGCTCATTACTCATAGTCATAGTGACAAGACCTTTGAGAATATTTGAGAAGGTGGGAGCTGGAACCCTGGGATGCTTACTAGTAAACCCATCGAGTTTGGGCTCATTAGATTCGTTATGATGAGACCTTTTAATTTCACTTGATGATGAGACCTGGTGATGAAACTGGAAGACTGGTTTTATGCGGGGGGTTTTAATGCTAATGGGCATCGTAACACCCATTTTTTTTATTCTATAAATCGAAAATATAGACAAATATAAGAAACTAATTTGAATATTTTTTAATTTTTTGATGTCATTATTTTTTTATTAATTATTTAAAATTTCTGAATTTTGTAAGTATGACGTCACCACTGGCATAATTAGGTAAGTTCCTTTGCATTCAATCATGCTTTTAAAAAGTAAAAATACGTTGACGTATGACAAATGTCAACAAGAGTTAATATTTAAATAATAAGTCGTTGTTATCCGATGTCGGTAACGAGTTATAACATTTTAATTTCTAAAATTGCCAATAACCAAGAATTGAATTGAGTTTATTGATCTTTTCATGTAAATACCAAGCCAGCGAGCGTCTCGTTCGTAATCTTACTTATTCAAACTAACTGGCAATGAGTGATAACTTTGTGAAAGCTGACTCGCGAAATCTACCGAAGGTGGAAAATATTATGATTATAGAGTATGTGGCAACAAGTAGCCATCATAACTTGGCTGAAATAAGGGGAGCAAAGATCCTAATGTAAGTTAACCATGGCGCGCATGGTCGCCCTCAGCGTCCATGTCGTAGCACCCCCTCGCACAAAATTATCAGAGCCCGGGTTGCAAGGAATAGTCTTGGATTACAGACATAGGTACAAATCACAGTGTCTTTATTTTTTTTAGGTAATCTCGAGATTCTTATATTAGTACTGCTTGATTATTTTAGTATTATTCGGATGTTTATTTGTTGCGATGCGAAGGTTATTTTCAGCGGTCATTTCTCTGTTTGACACTTTTGACAGTTGTTGTTGTTGACAATTGTATTTTTTTAAATATTTGTAGGCAATGGAACTACCGCATTAGAGCCAACGATGACGTATTTGAAAGAAAATGAAATTAACAGTTTTTGCGATAAATATTAATATTCCGTTTTAATTTTATTTATTTAAACCCCTTATAGTAATCAGTATCCCTATTCCTCTAAATGGTTTTCACTTTACGACAATCGATGCCTCCCTGATCAATGCCCATTTGCGTACCTGCAGGATGGCTTCTCCGCTGCACATGGCGGCGCAGGGGAAGCACAGATAGATCCACTTGCCGGAGATGTCTCGCCCCCGGCGCTCGACCATCGGCCTCGCGGCGCCATCCTCGACCTTGATCTTCAAACTGTTCAGGTGCTCTTGAAACTCCTTCTCGGCCTGCGGATGTTTAGACAAGATTAGAATCGCTTTAATACAGGGCTTGCTGTTTTTCGGTCAAACGGCGACCGAAAACACCTACCCGGCATAAAAAAACAGTAGGATAGAAGTTTTGTATTCATTCGAGTTTCGCGTGAAACCTTTATGTGGTAACATCATCTCGTGGTCGTAATAAATCACTCAGGGTTACACTAAACAAATAACAACAGTTTTATTAACATTTCTTTATTTTTAAACGCAATTGTAAAGGTGCTTTGTCTGTACTTACCTGGACGATATCGCTGCGTTAAATTTTTATTAACAAACCTAAATCGCACCTTTTACGGCACACCCCACACTCACTCCCCGTGTTTAATGCGGTATTTATTCTGGATTTGTACAAGGGAAGAGATGACTTAGTGATATTTACAGTAAGATTTCTTAAAGCTGACTGCTTATTTATATTTCTCCTGATATTTTTATCTGATTAAAATATTTTCATAAAATATATGTGTAACAATTATTAATACGATATTGTAATATCAGATTTAATAATATTGTCACATCAGAAGCACGTGTTGAGCTCTGTGGGAGCTTCACCTCAAGAAATAGGTATGATCGCAAGGGTTATGCAATCATGCCTAATGCCTATTGCCTATATAGTCGGTAGGTGGCCAAATTATCTGGGCCTTCATTGTCTCCTGGCAAGCTAGGCGTCTCGGTTCAGATGTACAGTCGACGTCAAAAATATATAAGTATTGACACTACATGTTGCAGAATAATATTTCCTATCAATGTGCCATACCTATATGTTTACGTGTTTACCTATATGTTTCTTTTAACGTAAACATATTTGTGGCACATTGATAGGAAATATTATTCTGCAACATGTAGTGTTAATATATATGTGTATATTTTTCACAATATGTGTAAGAAAGGTCGTAAACATAACTTTGAAGCGTTGATTGGAAAGATGAAACTGTCACATACATTGTAATCAAGTATTTATCATACTGTTGGTAAACTTATTAAATGTAAAGATATTTATGGAACACTCAATTGTAAAGATATCTTTGACGTCGACTGTACCATCAACATTAAGACACACACCTATTTGATATTTGCTACAAGAGGCGATTTCGTTAACGCTGATAACAGTCTTGCCTAAACAACATTTGTACAAAACATGGGAAAGCAATCTGTCCTAAAAATGCAATAGAGAAAAGCCAGATATCAAACCATACGGTTAACAAAATTAACTGTGATATAATATACATCAATTTGGTTTTTTGTTTGGCTTAGGGTACTTTGAATCCCAAGTTTAATTAAACAACGTGATTTGCAGTAGTCGTAACCTTAAGCTTATATTAGTTTATCGAGGACTCATATTTGACATTATCATCATTATCCGCCATTCATATCAGGTACCATATAAGCATGAATGTAAATATGAAATAGAACTATGCTCAAAAGGTGTAATTAACTGTAAGTGAAACAGATTCTACTGAGTTCTGCTGAGGATTTGTTATAAATATAAGCTACCTTTCTAATCTACCTTTCCCGGCTTGACGTGAACATGACCTGCCAGGACATTGAGCGTCACATCCTGGAAAGGCTGAAGAGGAATCCACCGCACGGTCACAAGCAGACAGAGGTTTCGACAGTGCAGATAGAGCTTTTGGAGTCAGAACGACCCAAGGACTTTCTGTCCTTCAAACTTCGGGTGCCAGCGGACCTCAAGACAATGTTCCTGGCCAAAGATTACTGGCCGGAGGGCATCGTCTACCGACGCTATAGGGAAGCGAGACCGAATTTGATGTCACAGGGCATATTTTGAATTTTTAAATTTTATTATTCTCATTTGGGCGCCCTAAAGTAGCCCCCATATTCCATATTTATATAGCACTTCTGTCTTTGGGTTACAGATATTGATATATGTACCAATTTTCAACTTCATCAGTCCAATAAGTTGCCTGTCAATTGTCATCAGTCCAGTAAATTGCCTGTGATGGACAGACAGACAGACGCACAAGTGATCCTATAAGGGTTCCTCCTTCTGAGATATGAAACCCTAATAAGACTATACAAAAGTAATGTGTTGTTTTTGTAGACTCAGGTTAACATTAATTAACCTAATAATACTTATCAAGCACCAAAATTATCTATTTAGAAATCACCCATAAGATCTGGCTAATATTTTCTTTTCTTTTTTTATTGTTTTGTGTTGTGGATAAAAATATATATATAAAATTTTCTGAAATACACTTAATCAGATCATACACCAGCCCTTCTGATTTATAACAAAAGCTTACTCTTCTATATTTGGTAGACGGCATCTTAGTACAACCAGTAACAATAAGAATTTTTCATTATACTTAGGGGTAAAGGAATACGTAAAAAAACAAAAAGTTAAATAATAATTAATTTCCACTCATCCATCTCTCATTCATGATCACATATAATCTTAAATCAAACATCACCGTAAACTAGGCAGACTTTATGGACTTTATTCCAAAGATAAAAAAAGCTTATATTTTTTCCTACTTAGTTTTTAAATGCAGAAAATATATTCCTATTCGAAAATAAGATGTGTGTAAAATTAAGCATGATATTTACCTTGGTGCAATCATCTGGTTTCTTCATTGCTGCAGTGACTTGGGTTATGGAGTCTTCATACCCCTCAGCCCCTGGGGGGCAGTCCGGGAGATCCATCTTCTTTCACTACACTGATGTTTATGACCATTGACTGATCATAAACTGACGGGTCACTTCACTACACTCACACTTAACACAGCTATAGTGTGTTAAGTGTTTCATTGAGTTCTTCGTAGCCCACAGCCGCACGGCCCACTGTAAAACAAACCATAATAGCATCAAACATAAACCAATAAATGTTGATGGTCAGCAAATTTTTTACATAAAACAGATTGATACTTACTCCAGGGTGACCTGCACTCACAACTTTTCTCAAAATAATTTTTACATTGGTTAGATTACTACAAACCATGACAGTGAATTTATTTTCACCACTTCATAGAGCAGACAAATATGTATTTGTGATTTTCATTGGAAGAGTCATCTTACCTTTAATTATGAAACATTTTATTATTTACTTGTCACAAGTGTTTCAATTAAGTGTTTTTGTACCCGAAGGGTGCCAAACGGGACCCTATTACTGAGACTTCGCTGTCTGTCCGTCCGTCTGTCACCAAGCTGTATCTCATGAACCATGGTAGCTAGACAGTTGAAATTTTCACAGATGATGTATTTCTGTTGCCGCTATAACAACAAATACTAAAAATCAAAAGAAATTTAATATTAAGGGGAGCTCCCATACAACAAACGTGATTTTTTGCTCATTTTTGCTCGATATTGATAATGGTAGCAGGTAGACGCTTAAAATGTTCACAATATATTGAGTATATTATTTACTTAAAAAATAAATGATTAAATTAAAATTAAATTAATATTTAGGGGGGCTCCCATACTAATTTTTTTTTGCGGTTTTTTATAGTTAATGGTACGGAACCCTTCGTGCGCGAGTCCGACTCGCACTTGGCCGGTTATTATTTCATTTTCCATTGACTCTGTTTTATCTAATCTGAATGTTCTCATTTAGTCATTGAGCATGAGCATATTTTTTAATCACAGTGTAGGAATGAACTGACTACTTCAACTATCTCACTAAATAATATCCATATTCCCGTCTGAATATTGACACATACTTACATATAATATTTTACTTCCAGAGATCTTAAGTCATTGAGACTGCGAGCAGAATAATGTGAAATTGAAATTATCTTTTGTAACTGGCTAACTTCAGAAATTATTTCATTGTGATTATAGCTATTGTTTGTGTAATAATATTGCAATCAATCTAGACCTAGAGCTTGGTTGGTAATTGGGACCCTCACTCGGTGACTATCCTATGCTTATTAAGTATTTCTTGAATTAATTCATTGTTACTGGTATTTTATTAACATTTGTTTCAAATCAAGTAGGTAAAAGTATGATTATTAAAAATAAGTTCCATGAGGTTTCTGGTAGTAAATGTGTGGTCAAAAGAAACAACTCTTTGTTGAAGAAAAGTATGACCTGAACCAAAACCATGCTGAGATGGATTCTAACTTGGAAGCATCTCAGCACGGATTCTACCTTGTACTTGTAAACTGTCCAAATGTAGTCTTGAAATAAACCAATATTTTTTTATATTTACTCACCAACTCTGCTGTTCAAGTAAAAATAAAACACTTTTAGAACCCGGAAAACTTATAAATTCAGGTGGATCTTGGTATACATAATCTGAATCAGTTTACACTATGCGGTAAATTCGGAAGACCGCCGTAAGGTTGTTCCGCAAATCCTACAGCACCTTAAACAGCGGGGAAGAGACCACATTCGCTTCGCCCTACACATAGCATATTGACATGACATGTTCAGCGGTTAGGCTTGGATTCTTTCAGTACTTACCACAAGTATGATGACGTGTCTGCGCCGTCTTCGTAGACCGCGTTGGGTAGTTTAATCACTGAATTACCTTACCCTTTGACTTAATTGCACCGTAAGGTATCTAAAATGATTTACCACAAGAGAATTTCACGAAAAAATAATTACCAGAAACAACGCACGCATTACTTTCACACAATCAGCTTCCTTCCACCATGTTATTTTATTATGCTCATAGTTTTAAACATAATGTGTGAATGGAACAAGAAACTTAGATTATAGTGAAGGTCACGAGAGTGAGAGGGACAAAGATACCGTAATGTCTCATGTTCAATTAGTAGGGTAATATATTCATTCGGTCAGTGATCTGTAGTCTATGGCGCGTACGAGGCGTACTCACTCCGAGTTCTGTCAATGTCAACTCAAATCAAATGTCTCCTTTTTTTCTGCGGCGGCAAGACCTTGATTGCTCTCATTGAGCCTGCCTGCCTGTGCTTTCGAAAGAAATAAATAATGATGGCCAATTTCAATAACAATCCCTATCTATTAGGGGACAGTTTATTTCATTTTAGGGCCACCTAGCGGTTGTTTCACTCTGACCTAAGTTTAAGGGTTATTTATTCGGATGCTAAGGGACCCCTAAATTTAAGAGGCCGGCCTCCAAAACAAGCGTTTATAATCGTTATAGAGTCTATCGGCTAAGGCTGGATTTGCCAACAAAAAGTTAGGCGAGAATAACTATCCCGGATAATTTGTATGACAATGACAGTGTGCAAAATGAGGTGCGTGTCTATGAAAAAGTAGAAGATACTCTCGTCTCGAGTAAAAGTCACTCTTTCGTTCATCTTTCGTCGTCGTTGGTAAAATTCGCTCTAAGAAAAGGAGTTAGGTGTTCCCTAACCGTTGGTGAAATCGAGCATGAGACTCTTGACGATCTTTTGGCGTGTGGTGTGAGTGAGTGACGTTTACAGGGGGGCGTCACTTCTACGCAACCTCATGCAATGATCCTGCCAAAAATCGTCAGTTTTACCGGTTTCACCCTCAGAACAATCGTTTCACATATCAATGCACGCCAAAAGATCGTTGGACAGGTTGAACAGCTATATTTCTCCCCTGACGGCCCCATAGCTCAATCAACTCGTTTGCTCAACTCGCTCAACTCTAGTTATGCAGCAGGACCACAAACTTCAATACCTTCAATATGGTTTGTGAGTAGGACATATTTAGATTGTATTGCCAATGCTCCATAGCTCAATTTTTTTTGCTCAACTCAGTTGCAGGATTGTAGAATAGTGTAAAAAGGCGAGCTTATCCCTACTAAGAAATCTCTTCCAGACAACGTCACATTATGATTTTTGACAGGTGTCACTCTTTCTAACCGACTTCAAAAAAGGAGAATATGTGTATGTATGTAATTAATTAGTAATTATAATTACACAACAACGCGTCATTATTGGTTGTTTTGATAAAAATGGTAATAACATACAATATATTAATTGTTTGTTATGGGCACCATTATCTCAATGGCACCAATCGATTTTAGCGCCACTTTGACAGTTGCCAACCCCATTGTAATAATAACAGAAACGAAAAATACCTAGGTATTCACAAGTCTTTTAGGGCTTCCAAACGAGTTTACAAAATTTCTGTGATGAGTGTATGTATGTATCTATGTTTGTCTTCGTGTTTCTCCGTAACTGCATCGGATTTGACGATTCTTTTTTATTATTTGCATATTGTGGATTTATTAGTAATTTGGTACTAATACTTATTATATTATATTTTAAGTATATTTATTTAGTCATTGATTGTGCACTGACTTCCCTCTCTTTATCTGTTTTTTCCCTGTCATAACTAGGTTTGCTGGAAGAAATCTCTTTTTAGAAATAAGCTCGCCGTTGTACATAATAATATCTTTTTGTAAATGTTACGTGTTTTATGTTTTTGTGCAATAAAGTATAAATGAAATGAAGAAAACAAAATGCCTGTTTGCTTCTCATTTGCAGCTGTTAAATAAATATATAACCGGCCAAGTGCGAGTCGGACTCGCGCACGAAGGGTTCCGTAGCATTATCTATAAAAAACCGCAAAAACAAAACATGTTGTATGGGAGCCCCCCCTAAACAATAATTTAATTTTAATTAAATTATTAATTTTTTAAGTAAATAATATACTTACTCAATATATTGTGAACATTTTAAGCGTCTACCTGCTACCATTATCAATATCGAGCAATAATTGAAACAAAAAGAAAACTTTAGAAAAAACCGACTTCCACAAACCCTATTTGATTAGATTGAGTTTAATACAAACTGTACCCCCCCCCCCCCCCCCCCCCCCCCCCTTGGGGAATTAATTTTGTCAAATCCCATCACAGTGCTACCCCACGCTACTAAGGAACCTCTGTACAAAGTTTCATGGCTCTAGGTCCACCGGCTTAGGCTATGCGTTGCCTGCCCGCCAGCCACGCATTGTATTTGTACCTAGTATTGAGCAGATCTGGTGGCCATATGTGGTCTTCATGAGCAGTTCCGCATCACAATATTATGCTTACCATGTGCATTTGCACGAGTTATTATGAAAAACACAAAAATCACTATAGGTCTGCCTATAATATTTGAAGAGTTCCCTCGATTTCTCCAGGATCCCATCATCAGATCCTGACCTGGTGTCAATGGGACCAATGGGAAGGTAAACCCTTTCAAACAAAAAAATAATTTTCCAAATCGGTCCATCCGTCTAGGCGCTATCGGGGAACATACATAAAAAATAAAAAATAAATATCCGGATGAATTGTAAACCTCCTCCTTTGGGAAGTCGGTTAAAAATTAGGAAAAAATATCACGTTTGTTGTATGGGAGCCCCCCTTAATATTAAATTTCTTTTGTTTTTTAGTATTTGTTGTTATAGCGGCAACAGAAATACATCATCTGTGAAAATTTCAACTGTCTAGCTACCACGGTTCATGAGATACAGCCTGGTGACAGACAGACGGACAGCGAAGTCTCAGTAATAGGGTCCCGTTTGGCACCCTTCGGGTACGGAACCCTAAGAACAGAGCAGCATATTAATCGATGTCAATGTAGTCTGATGATATGAATATATAATCTTTTATTGTGTTTGTACCACCAACCGCCGAGCAAAGCTCGGTAACCAGATGTTTAATGTATCAAACTTATTTGAAATAATTCTTACTAAGTAAGTACCTATGTTAAAATATTTTAAAGGTGCCATTAGCGTGACAAAGTATATGTACATATCATTGAACTACTATTACTAGCGTAATGGTAGCTCAATGGTACATATCTAAGGATCTTTAGCTACATTTATTACTCTATAAACCGTGCTCTAAAGTAAAGAATTTTGAAAAACAAAAGACCAACGGCAGGATTCTGTATTTTCCATACATCGTCGGTACAAAATTCATGTTCTATCAATCGCATGACGACATTGACGTGAATCATCAATTTCTAAAATATTATATCCACGCCCACAAAATAACAAACCGGTGCGGGTGCATACGTGCTGCGAATATGAAATTATTTCGCGGAGGGCGTTCACCGGCGATGGTCAGTCAGCCTCGGCTGATGCTAATTAGACACGAAGATAAGCCAAAACCAAAAGCCTGAACCCGTGGCCAGTCTACCGTGGACACAAACGCGACCACCATGAGTTGGGTCGGACGCGCGCGCTGGCTCCGCGGTCTGTCGCCTCTCGCCTGCTTATTCACGCTCATTAACCATACCGCTAGTTCAGACTATGGAATACCAATCGAAATACAACTATGGGATACAGGCCGCACGCCCCTGGCACACATGGTCGACGTGACCAACGAGTTCGCGCTCAAAGTTCTGGCGGAGCACAACTTTTTGAACGACAACAACATTGCGTTTTCGCCTTACGGACTTACAGGGATAATGGTGGCGCTGTATGAAGGCATCGATGGCGAATCGTCCTACCAGATTCAGAGGGGGATGCAGATGCCCTGGAACAGAAATGTTATGAGGATTGGCTTCAGAGACATCCATCGGACTTTAAAAGTAAGTTTAGTATGTATAGTGATATGAGTTCCTGGAGGTGGGTCACGGAGCGCCGCCGCCGTCGCGACGCGAGCGACGTAAAGACAATGATTCCTTTGAAATGTGTAGCTCACTTTGATGGCTATGATGGTAAACATTTAGCTACGGAATAAAATAACTAAGTACTTACTTAAGTAAATTTGAGCCCCGCTGAGGGGCACATGGCCTTTACGAGTAAGATTGAGCTATACTCCACCACGCTGGCTCATTGCGGGTGGTGGAGGGGTTTTTACGACCACTACAGGCTACCAAGTAGCGATAGTAGCCGGTACCTACAGCCTAACGTGTAATCCGAACACTGAACGTCCGATAAATATAAGTCCCTTAATTAAGATAAATTAATTATCTCATTGGTACATGGCCACATGGTCAGCACAGGATTCGAACCTACATCTCCTGCGTGAGAAACAAGTGTGAATCCCACTAGACCACGGCGCTCCATTACACACCACCACAGATTACTAAATAGTTACTACGTAACACCACCTCCACCTCCTGCACCTAAGTACTTACTTACATTTAATTTTACAGACTTACTTCATCCCAGAAGAAGGGTTCTTAGCGGGCTTGGCATTAAACAACGAAAATGTTACTTTTAACGAGAGTTACAAGAAAATTCTTCGGTTTTACGGATTTGATCTAGAAAAGGACGACCAACTACCTGTTTTACCGCAGTCAAACAGCACCGTCAGTAATGATACTCCCAGTCCTACCAGCATGCCTGACGGAGACACTCCTGGGGATGGTAGTCCCACAACAGCTACCATGCCTGAGACTCCTGCGCGCGAGGACAAGGAAGAAACTACACTTAACCCGAATGCGGAGACCATTCCAGAAGTCGATGTCCGAGAGCCCACCACAACTGCTGCTCCAGCCGCTGCCACTGACGCTTTAGTGTCTACTGCGGAAACTGATACGCCAGCTCCCTACACACAACAGACTGAGAATACTGAGCAGGCCGAGAATGCCAAAAATACTGTGGAAACCACTCTTGCATCGACATCACCACCTTCTTCTACAAATGCTGGAATAGCTGCGGCGACAGAAGCAACGACTACGGTACAGACAACTCAGACAACTGTGACGCAACAGGAACCGAGAGACACATCAGACGTTGAAACCTTTGGCACACTAGAATCGACGGCGATCACAGCAGCACTAACCATCCTTGAATCAACAACAGCCTCCGGTCAGGAAAAAACCGAGACAGCTACCAACGAAGAAATAACTCCGACAACAGAACAAATTACGACAATGATGGATAACATGACCTCATTCCCTGATAGCAACACGACCACCAACGAATCAGCATTAGAGACATTGACAAGAAAAAAGAAATCACTTGTAGATTTCATATTCACGAGACCGCCTTATGTGGACGACTACCTCATCTACAGGTCTTTTGATATTCCACCAGAACTACCCAGTGTCTCTTTTAGTGGTGATGGCCAGAAGATGTTTTTGGCAAATGGCCTGAGGAATGTGCATGTATGTTTAATTTTCCGTTGGTGTATGTAAACGTTCCCACATTATCATTATAAATACTAGGGAAGAAATTCTTTGGTCTTTATATTCATATTCTTTATTGCACAGAAACTTCAAAAATAAACTTAACTTACATAGTCTTTATTTCAGGTGTCCTACATGAAATACGATACAGTATTGGAGCACGCGTATCTCCCTCACTTAGAAGCGTCAGCTCTTCGATTGCCGTTGGACAGTGATCGGTATTACCTACTAGTGATTCTACCGAACAGGCCTGGACCAACTGAGCTGAGTCGTCTGATTGCTCGAATGGCGAGGGAGTCAGACTTGAGGGACGTTTACGGAGCTTTGCGCACAAGGAGAGTACGCGCAATCGTTCCCAGCTTCACAGTAAAGGGGCATGTTACGCTGACCACCGATTTGCAAAAGGTAAGTTTACTGGGGAGAGAAACCATTTATTTGTAAGGTCCTGCGATCCCTTTGAAGCTAAATTGGCTGATGGGAATATAGGTAGATTGTAAGTATGCAACGTGGTGGTGATGAGTTGGTATGGGGTAACAGACGTAAATAATGCATTCCAAAATGTAGCGCTTCGTATCATCCAGATATTAATAGCAGAAGCCTTATACTTCCCTCCTTTGTCAACCCAAATAAGTCCGTAGGTAAATATTGTGACTAAAGTCTTTACAAAATAGAAGCAGTTTTCTTAGGTGCAACTTGTACGCTTAGCTTGTACACAACAGTTGGCTTTTATTACCTACGCATTATTGGTTAAAACTTCATGGGCGTGAACTGTCAAAACGGGCCTTTTATTTTGTGAAGCCTTTTTTACATGAAAGTGATGTGTGGTGTGTTATGTTGTGTGTGTATGACCTACTCGGATACAACGATTACAAGCAACGCCCCGCCCCGCGACCGCCGCCGGTAACTATTTTACTATAGCGAAATTAGCATACCAAATTGTAATTCTAATTAGTAGGCTTTTAGTAGGGCAAAAAATCCTCAATACATAACTAACATAACAATGAGTTGAAGGTTTAGCTGTGTGAGCCCTACGCCGGTCGTAGATTACAAGTGCGATAATACATTAAACATAATACGCATCCGTGGTTTTTGATGGGGCGATAATTATAATAATTGTTTTTCTTTGAATCGAGACTTAATTTAAGGATGCCACTCTCTAAAAAGTCACGGCCAGCACATCTTATAGGTAAGTACTCACAATATAGTGAAGAGATATTTTGGGTGTATAATCGCGTGTAGCTGTCATTGAGTTAATCAAACTAATAAAAATAAGCTGCCAGGTGCGAGTTGGACTCGCGTTGAGAGGGTTTCGTACAATAATAGGACTAATACCAACAAAAGATCCTAAAATTCAGTTTTTCATACAAACTTTGCACGCCAGATTTAGGGGGTTAGGGGGTTGAAGTTGTAAATTTCGGAGTTTTTATGGGATATGGATGCTAACATGTGCTTGCATACCAAATTTCAGATTTTTAGGACTACGGGAAGTACCCTAGAGATTTTGATGATATGCGAATCGGTCATATTATTGAGCACAACTTTTTCAAAATTAGCCTTAAAAATATTACAAAAAATACATTTAAGATCCTCGCACCACGCGCTTTCATTTGATATGTCACACGGCACACGGCCTATTTTGAATATATTTTTTTAATTTTAATTTTATCATTTGGCCCCTCAAAAGTGGCCCCCATATTCTATATTTAAATATTTACATTGCACCTCTATCTTTGGATCACAGATATTGATAAGTGTACCAATTTTCAACTTCATCGGTCCAATATGTTCTGGGTAAATTGCCTGTGACGGACGGACGGACGGACAGACGCACGAGTGATCCTTTAAGGGTTTCTTCTTCTGAGATACCTACGAAACCCTAAAAAAACAAAACATGAAACAAATTAGAATCCTAAAAGTGATGAATGTATGTACCTATCATTATACTTAAGTAAGTATAGGATACAGGCGATCTCGTCCCTTTCTGGATTTTCCACGCATATTGTAGGTAATTTTGTTCGTCTCTCATAGCGATTACTGTACGACCGACGACTATAGACCGCACTGAACAGTTCGTGCCAAGTTTCTTTGGCTCTGTGCGAAGCTGTCACCTCTCTCTCTTATACCCCACCTTACCCTCTGTGTACATTTGACTGCTTGATCATTATTTTCCATTGTCTCCAGCTTGGCATCAGGCACGTGTTCGAGCCCCGTCAAAGGGACTTCACTCCAATGACCGCCCAGAGCGGGGTTTACGTGCGGAGCGTCGAGCAGGCGGTCTCCGTGGCCATCCGGAAGTACCGGCCCGATGACCAGAAGAAGAACAGTGAGTATGCCGCCGCCGCCGCCTTGCGCCGCCGCCGCCGCCGCGCCCCGATCGGGGGGGGGGGGGGGGACCTTACGTCCACATAACGCCCCCGGATGAACGCGAAAGTCGAAATTAATGCGTTTGAGCTATAAACCAGCTCTCACGAGAGCCAAATATTTTTCATACTTTTAGGACTCCATTATCAAGCCAGAAAAGCGCTGGCTCTCTGTGGAGCCATGATTTCCATCTTGTACACCAATATCGGCTTTGGACATTCTTGAAGACGGATCACCTCCATACCTTTGTACCCGAAAACGCAAAACGTTATCACAAACATTCGTTAGCAGTCAACAACTGCGGTAGTTCTCACATCCGTGCATAGTAACATGATAGTACTGGTTTCTATGCATCTCTATGAAATAGATTCCGAGCGCGGCGGCACTGTAGCGTCCATTCTACGTCTAATTATAGGCTTTCTGTATGAAAGTGTCCCTTAATAACCTTCAAAATAGATACTTACTCCATATTCCTTTTATACGAAAACGATAGGTACCAAACACGCTATATATACACTTTACTTTAGCCCCCTTTTTTGCCCCTTGTGGGGGCAAATAAAAAAAAATACTGACTGGATATTCAAACTACCTACCTGACCTGCCAAATTACAGCTTCATGTTTGGTTTTTTTTTTGTATTTTACACAAAATTCAGCCACTTTTTTTGCCCTTTGTGGGGGCAAATCTTTAAAAATAAGACTGACCTTACGTCGTTCTTTAAACTTCTTACTTGCCAAATTACCTACAGCTTCGCATAGGTCAAGTATTTAATTTTTGCCCATACAAACTTTACCCTGCATCAACATATCCAGGTGGCTCCACCTCTTAAATCCATCCTTTGGACCTACAGATCAATCCTGCCAATGGACATCTTTTGTTCACGAAACGCCTTATTTTGCGACTTCTAGGGCCGCTACTGCGGTCTGCAGTCGCGGTAGCATGTTCTATGCCGGTGGTGTGCGGCGGCGCCGCCGGCCGCCCCGGCCGCCGCAGTGCAACTTGCTTGATACACCCTCCATTGGTATGGTGCTCCTAAACGGGTCATACTTTCACTGCAATATGTGGCCGGCAACTATTGGTGTCTTTTTCTAACATGTGAGTAAGAGAGGGACACCAATAGTTGCCGGCCACATATTGCGCAGCATAACCTGGGCCGTTTAGGAGCACCAAAATCATCCTTCGCTGATATTTATCTACTGGGTCGTTATCTAACGTTCAAGTTCACGTAGAAGTTGAATTCAGGGAAAGTTGTAATAAGATAGTCCCATCCCATCCAATGAGGTCGCATATTTTATCCTATTTCTTCTTTCTACTCCTTTTTTTTTTGTAGTGAACCACATTCATCCACATTCTATTGGAAATGGAAAAGGGACTGTGTGTATGTATCCTACCTACCCTACCTATGTGATGTGGTTATAGCTAGCGGTAGCGCCCCCACAAGTGCTCAACTCAGCACGCATGGCTGCCCCGCGCCGGAACATCCTTGGATGACATTGATGTGGTTCGAAAATCCGCTAAATTGATTATCCACGATTAATTAAATCGACAGCCGTTGAGGACATGGACAAATTAACATGTTACATGAACAAGCGATACAATTACCGGCACGGATCTTGATTTCTGCAATGTTGGCGCTATACAGGGTGTAACAGAAAGGTGTAAATACTGTGAAAACTTTCAGAAAGTTAAAATATTTCTATATATTTATATTATACTTAGCTGTTACGGCTAATGTTTTTATCTAAGTTTAACCGGCTAATGTTACTTAGGTGTCCTATCCTGACTCTGACCCACATCTGCGCGCCCATGTTACAATAGAAAAATTTAATATCCTACATTAGCCGCTCTCCTAACATTAGCCATAAATAAGTGATTGATTATAGATGTGCCGTTCCCAGCAATATTGCCATTTGTGGGAAACTAATGTGTCATACATTAGGTACTGCCCCCATACTTTTGTGGGAAACTAATGTGTCAGGCAGTAGGTATTGCCCCCATACATTTTACGGCAATATTGCCGGTCAAATGGCAATATTGCCGGGAACGGCACATCAGTCTCGCGATTTTTTGCTGCTACTTGTACCTATTTCTCTCTATGTCTATCTTCCTGTTCTGTCCTTCTCTAGCGGTTCAAGTCAACTTGCCTGCATTGCAGCGACAGATTGCAATCCAGGTTGCATCGTGGATAGAGCCCATAACATAGCTACTAGATAATACCTACCATGCTGGTCCATGCTAGGTACCTACCGTCTTAAATAAAGCAACAAGCGCCACCTCGGTGTGTCGGTCGTTATGTGTATCGCGCATTCTTGAGATAACTAAACTAGTAATTAAACTAGGATTACACGCAGTTTTGTCTCTTAATTTTCCGGTGCAGGGCGCAGATAAGTGTTGCTAAAACATTTAGGAGATTCAACAGCGAAGTGGCAAGAATGGTCCGCTGCATCCATTGTCTCGCACGCTGCGCTGTCGCAACACGGCGACACGCGCATTTACGTCTATTGATGCGCACGCGTTGGTAGCTAGGTGCGCTAGACTAGACGTGGTACACAATTAGGGAAATAGCTGCACTGCATCACGACCTAAATGCTTAATCGTGAGATGAAAATGATGATTCGCCGATAGTATTAAATTACAAAAGCAAATGAGTATAACTGGCCAAATTGCTCGATGATTGTTTCCTGTCGCAATTAAGCTTTGTTTACAGAATTGAGATGAATCGCGATCGTGTTTAGCCATCAAGGTTGTGATGAAATGTCCTAATCATGAATTATTGTTACGAAATTGTGGTGCCTATACGTATAATTGTTAGTGGAAATTCGCTATCTGCTTTGTGAAGTCATGGTTATGATGGCCGTGGACCTTGAAACAAGTTGGTACCTAATAATTAACGGCTAAACCCACTTGCTAAGGCACATGAGATTTTGTGAAACTTACACGCAGAAGCTACATAAGCGGACCAGGGAGAGTCGTTTAAAGACAACTACAGTCTATTCGTGATAATAATGCAGTAAAGTCATCACTGTCCGGCGGCCTAGCCACGGCCCGTAACCAATCAAAACGTTTCCAATTATCAAGCCAAGTTCACTATGAGTTGAAGGCAAACTTTCGAACGCGAAGGTTGTGTCCTGCCTGTCCTGTGAGTGTGTGTTAACAGATTTAAACACTGCATTCTTATCACAAATAGACTACAGAAACCTTTCTTTATAAGGGGTGGCAGGGACACACTATGCTGCTATGCTAGTATCAATGGCGTAAGGATGTTAAATAATCTTGTTTCTTGTATTCGCAGGATATGTGACAGGGAACCCGGTGCCCTTCTCAGCGACGTATCCCTTCATCTACTTCGTGATGGACGCCAGCGTACACGTATCGCTGATGGCGGGGAAGATGGTCGACCCACTCAACAATAGGATATTATAGTTCTGTCGTGACAAACCAGATGCTTCTTTTTATCTGTCCCACATTTAGCCCTGGCCCGAGTACGAACAGAAGGGTATTTTCCTGGCCGGAGTTAAGTTACATAGTTACATAGGTGGTGTAGGTTAAGCGGAAGATGTCTCAATAACTTTTCCCTTCGCCGCCTTCCACGACATGCCCATGGAGGAATGAGGTAGACGTACGTAAGAAGGGTCAAGCAAGAACGTCAACTTCCCAAAATGACTTAACTTTAAACGAAAGCGTAACTGCACTTCTATTAGAGTAATTCTGTGTTTTCAGACAAACAAATTGATAGTTTTGAAACTTATGTGGTATGATACCTTTGGGTGTGGTGCTAAAACTCACAAAGGCCACTCCTGCCATGTCACCTGGTAGAGGAGTTCTTACTGTAGGTTCAAGATCACTGTCTGGTCTGGGTCCCAAAAAATTTCGGAAGATATCCGTTCAAGGTTTCGAAAAAACGTAGAAGTTGGTTTTTGGGTTTGGTTGGTATGTACCTACCTAGGTTTTCGAAGCCTTTAGAGGATTTCTTCCTTTGGGACCCAGACGGCGATCTTTGACATGCACTAAGAACTCCTCTACCAGGTGACATGGCAAGCCTTGCGGGACTTGGATATAGCTCGTATCCATAGTCCTAAATAGCAAGAAAAGTTGGTACCTATTCAAAGCCCTGAACGGGTATAGCCCAAAACCTTTTGGACCTGGAACCTGGAAGATGATGTAGAGTAGAGCATGCAATAGGGATGTACTATTGCGTCGCAATTACTATGCGGATGTGGCTTGGTAAATACAAGTGCTTCCTCCATGATACAAGAGATGGAACACATTATGTACTGATTCCATACTGAAAATCCATCTTGATTGTTTTGGGAGTATTTTGGACCCCGATAAAAGTCAAACTACTGGACCAATTTTAATAAAAAAAAATGTTATCGACGCAAAATTTTGTCTTCTTGATTTACTCATACACATATGACATCACCGGCATAATCGATTGGCAGTGGATGCGAGAGGCACAGGACCGGAGCGGATGGCGTGGTAGGGAAGAGGCCTAGGTGAGCCTAGGTGTAATTTTTTTGACGGCTTCACAATTTATGACATTAGCCATTATTATTGACAGCTGACACAATTTTTGACAGCTGTTAAATTTTTTGACAGTTGCCATGATTGATGTTGCTATTTTTGACAGCTGTCACAAATTTTGAGAGTTGTCATGATTTTGACAACTGTTACAAATTTTGACAGGTGTTACAATTTTTTTCATGTCTGTAAATCATCATCATCATAGTCATCAAATCATCTCAAGACATTATAATTTCCAGGTTCTCAAATGAGAACCTGATTACTTGACACTGGCAAAATTAACCTCAAAAGAGGTTAGGACGCCATTAATAAAAAGAAGAAGAAGAAGTAAAATAATGACAGCTGTCAAAAATCAATAAGAGAAGTAATTTGAAGTTAGTATGCTGCAAGACATCTCTTGGGAATAAGCTCGCCTTTGCAATGACCAGCTATGTCCACAAACCTAGCTACCAAGTGATAATAGTAATACCACTTTTCAATGTGATGCTACCAATTTCCTGAATTATTTTATCAGTAGAGATAAGTGGTAAAGTTTTCCCCCCTAGTAGCTAAATGTGTAAAAAAAAACTTCAAAAAACTTTCTTCCCTACCAGTAGGGATACCTGTGTATATTTTTTCCTGCTACCTACACTGTTACCTAACGTCCCGAGTCCTTGTCCCTATTCCTATCTATGTCAATAAAGCACCTATCTCCCCCAACAAAACTACAAATGAAAGAGTATATAAGTTTTTATTTTACAATTACACTTCTTACTTAGCCCTCTTGGATTTGATCTTCCTTAGGTAGAACTCGAGTTCTTTACCCTCCAGCACGTAGCCGTCGGCACGGCCACACTGACCGGGCCGGCTCGACACGCACGCTGCAACAAACAAATAAACACCAATGTTAGCTAGTGCCCAAGCAGATGCAACACTCTACAGGCCTTTTGTAGGCTCAATCAGAGTAACTATGACAGTGTGGATCATTACAGCTGCTAGACCGTTACCAAAACGGCTTCGGTCCGTGATGCAGCCTCAAAACTTTTGTTTACATCATTTTGCGTTCAATTTATTGCAGTGTGTGGCCTGTGTAGATTGACTTTTGAGATTAAACTCCTCCTTTCGCGTAGTGGTCGAACTAATATAAATAACCGGCCAAGTTCGAGTCGGACTCGCGCACGAAGGGTTCCCGTACCATCTATAAAAAACCGCAAAAAAAAAAATACATTTTGTATGGGAGCCCCCCCTAAATATATATAAAATTTTAATTTAATTATTTATTTAAGTAAATAATATACTCAATATATTGTGAACATTTTAAGCGTCTACCTGCTACCATTATCAATATCGAGCAAAATGAGCAAAAAAATCACGTTTGTTGTGTGGGAGCCCCCCTTAATATTAAATTTCTTTTGATTTTTAGTATTTGTTGTTATAGTGGCAACAGAAATACATTATCTGTGAAAATTTCAACTGTCTGGCTACCACGGTTCATGAGATACAGCCTGGTGACAGACAGACGGACAGACAGACAGCGAAGTCTCAGTAATAGGGTCCCGTTTGGCACCCTTCTGGTACGGAACCCTAAAAAAAAGCCGCAAATCGATGTAAAGGACAGCCATTTGGCATATGTGTAGGTTAAAATAATAATTTTGGGCGGTAGTTCTCAAAAATATTACCATTGGGACAGTAATGACGTCATATTTTTTTTGTAAGTATGTCATTTTAATTTTATTTTTTCAGAAACCTATCGTGTGTGGTATCAAATGAAAGGCCTTCATGAGCCGGTTGTAAAAATATACTAAACACACCATTACCTTCTGGCCAACTGTTTTCTAAAAAGCAAAGAAATATTTTCAAAACATACCAAGTCTGGACTCTTCCAGGTACGAGACGGCTTAGTAAATTTTTGCAAAACCTACGCCAAACGTCTCTAAATATACTGAGGCTAAGACTAATAATAGTAAATATATTGAGGTTAGATATTATGCTAACCAAAAAGGCGATTTTAAAATATATATTTACTATTTTTTTATATTTCTTTGATTTTTAGGAAACAAGTGGCCGAAATGTAATTAATGGTGTTGTATATTTTTAGAACTGGCTCATGAAGCACTTTCATTTGATATCTATCACACAAGATATACTACTACACCATTACCTTTCGTCCAACTGTTTCGTAAATATAAAAAAATATTTTCAATAAAATAAATTCAGTAAATACATATTAATGTTTTTTAAATCGCCTTTTTAAGGTTAGATATCATTAATTAAGAGACGAGCTGTCTCGTACCTGAAAGAGTCCAACTTGGTAGGTTTTGAAAATATTTCTTTGATTTTTAGATAACAGGTGGCCGGAAGGTATTGGTGTAGTATATTTTTAGAACTGGCTCATAAAGCAAGCCCTTTTATTTGATACCACACACGATAGGTTTCTGGAAAAATAAAATTCAAATCCCATACAAACAATTGATGAAGTCATTACTGCCCCCCATGCCCATGGGGATATTTTAGGAACTACCGCTCAAAATGATTGTTACATCATACATAACCTAAAGTACCTGTGTGCCAAACGGCTATCCTGTACATCGATTTGCGGTTTTCTAGCAAAATTTGCTTTGTACAGAGTGTCCACTAGCATAGACACACCCCAAACAAAGTTTGACAGTGGGTAGAATACCAAGATGTCAATGAATTCAATTGCAAGGGGATGGAAACTTAATTTCCCCTAATTTTAATGTTAAATATTTTTCCTTTTCGGCCAGAAGAACCAAAGGGTTTAATTTGTATTTTGTGTCTGGAATTCAACCTTACCTTACAGCCATAAGCGATACAACTAGTAACAGTAGAGATAGTACCAAAAGGAATTAATTTCAGCGACGACGCCTTATTAACAACTGTAGGGTTGACGATTTAAAAAACTACGCGCGTGGCCGATCTATGAAATTATTTGACAAACCTTCTGGCAGGATGAGTAGATACTTTAGTTTTATAATAGTTATTTCTCTCTCTTGTGTAAGGTAAATTTAACATACCCAATAAGCGTCCAGTATGGAATTGCTCCTCTAGCGGACCCTCCACCTTGGCCAGGCGTTGTCTGCCTACATACTTCTTGGCGGTCTTTTTGCTGCGCTTCTTGTTGATGATGGCATCCTCAGCTTCAGTCTGCAGATGGGAAAAACAGGTGAATTGGTTAATTATGCTGAAGAAAGTGGATAGTGCATCATTCAGGTCAGAGTAAGCATGGAATCATTTTGTGATTCTAGTTCACAATAATATGACACGCAAAGAATCTCATCATTGATTTAGAAGTAAAATTTTATTCAATTCATAATTCTTTATTGCACGAAAAACAATGTGATACAGTCTTAAAACAAAGGTAAATAGGCAAAAGCGAGCTTATCTCTAAAAAGAGATTTGGATTTTTCAGACAGTTGATTAAATAAATGCTCCCAAATAGGTCGCTTGAGGGTGTGATTCCTGAGAGAATATAATTGAGGCCTAACTGCAGTCTTAATTCACGAAATGTGTAAGAATGAGCTTGGGAATTTCACACTTCAGATTACAGCAGAAATATGGATGACCACAATGTCAAACAAAAGTAAAATAAATGATTGAATGCAGTGAGGTAAAACATCAGCCTTTTGGCTACATGTTAATTTTGTGTTAAGATATACTTGGAATAGCTGCATGACACCCTTCCATTCTAAGTTCCATAAGTGTAGATGTATGATGCCCGACCAACAGTTAGGGGACACTTAGCTCTTTTTCATATATGTCTATCTATTGTTTCGGAGGCTGGCCTCTTAAATTTAGGGTTTCTCCTAGTAGCCTAGATGACACTTAATTTTAGGTAAAGTGAAATCAACTGCTAGGTGGCCCCAGAAGGGAATTAAAGTGTCCCTTAAAAGTTGGGGATTGTTGGAGAAATTGGGCATTAGAATAACTGAAATAGGTATATTTCACACATAAACATTTACTTACAGGCACATAAATTGCTTCTGGCCCCACACGATGATACATGGCGCTCAACTCAAGGGGTTAACAAAACTTAAATTAAGGTGACAGATTACTGATCTGCTGAAAGTTCTGGATGCATATCACCTTCATTTAAGTTTTGTTAACCCCTTGAGTTGAAGGCCATGTATCCTAGTATGGGGCCAGAAGCAATGTATGTGCCCGTATGTAAATGTTTATGTTGTGTGAATTATAGCTGCAAATATGTATGTTTAAATTGAGATATTCTTTCATAGCTTCTTTGACAAATAGTATAGACAGAGATAAGTGATATTTGACATAAACTTGCCGTTTCATCTTCTTGAAAAAAACAATTTTTACTAACCAACTTGGCTCCCTTCTTCCTGCCGAGGGGCAGCAGGTAGTGTGACTCATACCATTGCCTGAAAGGTGTCGCATCAACAACAACGATGGCGTTCTTCACCAAAGTCTTTGTACGGACCAACTCATTGTTGGAGGCATTGTATACAACATCAATGATACGGGTCTTGCGGGTTGCGCCTGGAAATTAGAGAAATGCTGGAGTTAGTCACCTGACAGTTACTTAGGAAAGTACTTAGATATGGCTAGATTTTTAGATAATTCAAAATACTTGTGATGTGATGCAGGCAAGTCCTCACGATTTATTATTTATGTCTGTACCTTAGAGGTAGATAATAGTAAGTCCACTTTTTGAGAATTATTACCACTCATTTTACTGTACAGACAACAAATAGTTGCGAAACTGGATCACATTGACTTACATTCTGAGCCCCACGCGAAGTTACCACCGTCGAGGCGCAGAGCGCGGTATTTGGTGTTACCACCGCGGGAGCGGACAGCGTGGATGCGCTGTGCTCCAAGCTGGAAACAAAACAAAAATTACCGCCTGGCCATATCCACAACATTCGGAATAACTCCGAATATTTGAACAAAGACAAGACAAAACAAGTACTTTTAGAGGTTAGGTTATAGGTTGAATACGTTACCCTGGTGTTGGCAGCCGGACGACCCAACTCATACTTCCTCTTCTTGCGGATGGGAGCGCGCTTGCCTCCCGTAGCTCGCCGCTTATGCCAGTGATCACGACTGATACCTGCACAAACACCACTCGGTTAATTCACACAACTTTCGGCGAAAACCTCACTCGAAGTAGCACAACACAAATATAGGTTAGCACGTCGGAATTAACGAAATATATGCACTGAAATGTCGACCGCGGCTCAACACACGATGAGGGCACATTCATTTACTAAAACTTTACCGTTTCACATGCGATATCTTTGGATTTATTTCACAAAAACACTTTTTACTCACCCATCTTGACTGGGTCGTAGAAAGGAAAGATTTGTTTGACAGATTGACGGAAATCCCTCTACTTTCCGTAGTCTATGGTCGAAGTCTTTGAATCTACAGACGATCCTTCTTCAAACAGGCTGTGTAAGCTGTGCTATATTACACAAGCAAAGGAAATTGTATTTTCTTCGAAAGTTCTTATAATATATTGTTATCAACAAGTATGGACACATTAAATTGGTCTTCCTATTCGATACCCCAAGGACCGCGCAAAGGTGGCGCACTTTGTTTTATGCAACTTTTCACTTTAGCTTATTGTTTTCAGCACTTGAGCATAATTTTATGACAATACACTTACACCTTATATTGTAATAATTATTCAATTGCTCACAGCAAAAATATGCACACAACTTGAAGATCAAGAGAAAACTAAATTTGCAAACAAATGCAATGAATTAAAAGTTTTGAATTTAGAAGGTTTGAAATTAGCCAAGTGCGACGTATTTTAACGCTTGGCATACACCTCCAAACTTCCACAAGAATCTTCGTGTGCGTGACAAGTTCTATTATTTTCTAGCGTCTTTCGTCATCACCTTATGATGGAGCTGGAAGGTGGTAGACAGAACACTGGTATTCTCTCATAGAGTTTGGGCATATTTGATTCGTCTATTGATTTCAAAATTTGTTTTAACCCTTAGTTAGTCGCGCAAAAAAAGTTACATAACTAGTCGTGTGGGGTGTTCAACACCCCAGATACGTTTATAGGAATAAACATCATTTCCATGCAAACTCAGACTTGTATGAATTAGTATCTTTAAACTTATATATTAATCGACTTCTAAACCCTTTTGTTACATCAAAAAAACATTTTAGTATTAAGTAGTAATAACTTTGAAAACATCCGGTTTTCGGTGACACAGTTTTGACAGACAACATGGCATGGTGTGTCCGACACCCCACACGACTCATTAAGGGTTAAGTATTGCCTTGAAGTGTGGTAGGCAGAGACTATAGACTCGCTACGATCCTGACCTGCCTGACAATAGGCTTGTGGCCTAGGTAATCCAATAAATCTAGGATCAAGTCTTATGTTGAAGCATCATGTACAAAATGGCTTGACATTCTCAGAATTGTATATTTCCAGCAGGTATTTTATAAAATCAATTTAGTGCAAAAAAAGACATCATTTGATGGCACTTTTACATGACGTCATTCTGTTGTAATTTCATAGAACTCAGGAACAAAAGTTCCGTTTTGACAGTTCATAAAAAGTATCTATTTTGACTTGACAGGCCACAAGCCTATTATCTACTAGCTACAAAATAAAAACCTTCCAACAACATTTTGGCTGAGGGATGAGTGACTTTATAAGGGTGGCGGCCGGGCTCCAGCGGGCTTATTCGCTAACTCAGTTATGATCACTCAAAGATGATCCGTAAAAATTAAGAAGTTATTGGTGTCGTTCAATTAAAGTGTAACCAAGGATATCAAAATGAGTCGGCTATCCGATCATCATTGAGTAATCATCACTGAGTTAGCGAATAGGCCCGCAACTCTACGAAACAAACCTGTCATCAGCACACGAGGGTTACTACCGACAACTCTTAAAGCAGGACCTAAACAGTACAGCTCTGCTTTTCCATACTAAAATGTATACGAAAAAGCAGAGCAGTACTGTTTAGGTCCTGCTTTAAAAGTTTTAGGCCACATCTTTAATTCCTCATTGGTCATCAATCTTTAGATCCACTTGTCAGTGTCACCGCGCCAAGTACATTTTAATAGCTGTAGTTGGCGCTTGCCGGTGTTTAGCAAGTATGTAAATCAAGTTAAGCAAAAGAGCTCGGTCTCATTTATTCTTAATTTATTCAAGCCCGATGATATGCCATGATTGCCCATAAGACACACACAGCTAAATAGTTCGAATAAAAAAAGGTTTACATTTACACTCCGAAAAATGTTACATAAATATAGCGGGCGGGAGACCAAAAGCTATGTCCACACTGTGCTTTTGCTCTACTCACGGTGCAATCTGTCCTGCAAATTGTCGCTGCAACTTGTTGCATGCAACCTGCAACCTGTCTACTCACGATGCAATCTCGATGCAATCGATTGCATGCAACCTATATCTACGCTACGACGACTGCACTATGATATTGCGTTCAATTAACGCATTCAATATTGAATGCGCCAAATGAAAGTTGAATAGAGAGATGAAGACGAAAGTTGAAGATGAATATGCACAGTGTGGACATATCTAATCATGTAGACAGGTCATGGGCGTATTTAGACTACGCTGTCTACCATGCTCTGCCTCCCGGGTTCCTGTCTCCCAGGCAGGATGCTGAGTTATTACACCTACGCGCAGAGATGGGCGCTGCGAATTTTTCCGAATCACCCAGTTTGGAAAAATTCCAAAAATTGAAATTATTCTGGAAT
This sequence comes from Argyresthia albistria, assembly GCA_963457715.1. NCBI lineage: Eukaryota > Metazoa > Arthropoda > Insecta > Lepidoptera > Argyresthiidae > Argyresthia > Argyresthia albistria. The sequence goes on along the minus strand of OY735262.1, from coordinate 3,852,287 downwards.
AATGGAAAAATAAGTGGAAATATTGGAAAAAATAAGGTGTTTTGAAAAGATATCGAATTAAAACCTGCGCACGTCGATAGAAGACTACTATGCCAACATTTTATGTTATGAGGATTTTTTTCCTAAAGCGTCACATAAGCGAGATATTTGATATCATAGAGTTCCAAAGGTTTATTTTGCAAAATCATTAACTCAAATATCTCGCTAATGTGACACTTTAGGACAGATTTCTTTATGACATAATTTGTTGGTATAATAGTCCTCTATCAACGTGTGCAGGTTTCATTGCGATATATTTTAAAAACACCTTGATTTCCCATATTTACACAAGTTTTGGTGGAAAAATATGTGTAAATATGGGAAAATAAAGGTGTTTACAAAGATATTGAATAGAAACTTACACAGGTCAATACAAGACTATTAGACCAACAATTTATGCTATTAGGAAAATCGAGCCAGCGTGGTGGAGTATGGCTCAATCTTACTCGGATCCGGGTAAAGGCCTGTGCCCCTCGGTGGGGACATTAATGGGCTACATTTACAGTTTACAGGAAAATCGACCTAAAGTGTCATATAAGCGAGATATTAGAGTGAACCCAGTAAAAAATGGCAGCACCTGTCAAAAATAGTCACCCCTGTCAACAAAGTGACATCAGTCAAAAATGTTAAGTAACATTATCACCAAGTCGTACGATTTAGTAATTTTGAAAAAAAAAAGCTTTTGGCACTCTAAAATCTCAAATATCTCGCTTATGTGACACTTTAGGAAAAAATCCTCATGACATAATTTGTTTGTCTAATAGTCCTACATCGATTTGTGCAGGTTTCAATTCAATATCTTTGTAAAACACCTTAATTTTTCCATATTTACACTTATTTTTCCACCAAAATGGAAGGATTTGGAATAATTCTGGAAGGATGTCGGAATTATTCGGAAAAGTGGAAAAATTCCGGATGATTGCCCATCTCTGCCTACGCGAGAAATCGTTCCCTGTCTGACTCACTGTCTATAGACGTGTGCAAATGTAAAGGAACGGACATGGAACGAGACATCGTCGGTCTGGACATAGTTCCGTTAATATAGACATACTCCGGCAGTCGGGGATTTCAATGTACTTGTCTAGTTCCTTGGAGTAAGTATACTTGTCATTCGGACTCGGAGTAAGTATAGTATTTTATTTTAAATGGCTGTTTAGTTTAGATTGCCTTATGTTCCTGCAGTAAATGACATCGTAGCGGAGCAATTATTGCACTTTTCTTTTTTACCTGTTTCTTTTACAAAATGATTCCACAGTGTGCTAGTTTTTCTCCGTGATGACAATAAAAGTACTATTCCATCTCCAAATTATTCACTTTACAATTTACAGTTCATGTATTCAAATAAAACTATACTACTACTACTAGAACACTTAAACTACACACAAATCATAACAACTGGTTCTTTTGCATTGCAGAACGAATATAAAGCTAAATTTTGTATGCGCTATCTATCTTTACCCTATTCGGTAATTGATCAAAGTGATTTGGCAGGTCAAAATGTCACTGAGCGAAGTAATGTTGCTCGCTTCTGAATCATAGTGACGTGTGTTTTTGAATTGATTAAACGAATTAAATAAAACAGCCAGATGAATGAACAGTCGTAGGTTGACCGTCAGGAGTATGGAACGATGAAGGACCGCGTAGCGAGCCGAGTTTAGCTGAGCGTCTTTCAGAACGCAGGATTCGATGCATAGCCTAGTTAAGCAACGAAAGTGACACTCAAAGTCACGCGGTCACTGTCTCTCGCTCACAGACTATATAGGGTACTCTCGCTTGAGAAATAAGTGGGTGCGCTAATTCTGTTAGTTTTAGTGTAAGGGATGGTCTGAAAATCAGCGCTGGAAAAAAAGGAAAGTGCAATTATCGCTCCGCTACGATCTCATACTCTGCAGGGACAAAAGGCAATCTAAACGGACATTTAAAAAGAAAACACTATACTCCGAGTACGAACAACTAGGTATACTCCGAGGAACTAGACAGGTTCATTGAAATCCCTGACTCCCGGAGTTGTAGTATACTAAGCGGAACGGGATCGGTTGGAGTATAGGTATACTCCATGCTCTACACACACACACACACACACACACACCCTCAAATACATAGCGTCACACCTTTTCCCATAGGGGGTGGCAGAGGCACCAATGTTCCCACTTTCAGCTAGTGATTCAATGCTCCATTTTGCGTGACATGGGGCTAGCCCATCGCTGCGGACATATTAAAGGAAGTATGTCCGGACCGAAAATGTCTCGTTCCATGTCCGTTCTTTTACAAGACAGGCTTTCCGCGCTGCTAGCTGGAGTGACTGAGCTCCCTGCCTCCCTGTTTCTTATTACACTACACAATCGGCAGGGCGGCAGGGAGACAGGAGGAGATCGGGTACACACAATCGCCCTGTTTCGGGATCCTGCCTCCCTGTTTCTTATTACACCTACCCTGTCCTGTTAATCGTGCTCGATCAACAGCGTAATGAAATAGGTGCTTACACCTACCCTGTCCTGCCCATCGGGCTTGAAAAACAGCGTAGTGTAATAGGCCTAGAGAAATGCAGTTGACGCGCTATGCGGATAGGTAGGGAATGTAGGGATAGGTAGTTAGGGGAGAGGGAGGGACCGAAACTAAATTATAAAAATTAGTATCTTGTTTTCAAAAAGATCTTTTTACAAACAAACAGCGTCACGCCTTTTCCTGTACGGGGTGGCAGACAGAGACACTACCGTGCCCACTTTTAGCCATTTATTCGACACTCCATTTTTATTCCGTTTTATTTATTTCTCCTAAATTATGGCACTAAATATAATATTTTTGATGCAAACTTTTAGAGAAAATCATAAGAACATACTTTGGCATTATTATGTATTGTGCAAGTAAATGTTTTGGTAAAAAGTACCCTTTTTGGAACTAAATATTTGAATGACTTAGTTTAATGATTTCGAGCTAAAACGAGCTGATAAAACATTAATAATTGATTTTCTTCTTTTGTTAAGCAGTTTTCTGCAACCTGATGCTAGTTGATTTAGATAAATGTTAGTTTAAAGTTTGTGTCAAAGTGAACAGCTTTTTGCTACACCGTTCCATAAAAAAAATATATGAGAAAACTAGCCTTTTATTTAAAAATCAATTCTTCAATTCTTAAAGCTTACAAAATTTGCAATAAAAATAAAATATCCGTAATGCCGAAGGTACCTAATGAAATATTTTACATCCATATTTTTTGAGGTGCGTCTTTTAAGTTGAAAATGCCCATCTATAGACACCACACACCGTAAAGGGAGTATAGTCTGTCTACGCCACACACATATAGGTTTGATGAAAAAAAAAATTTTTTGGTGTCAGTTTCATGTAAAGGGAACCCCCCGATTTTTTTTTTTCATTTTTTAAATAAAAATCGTAAAGCGGTTCACAGATAACACATCTACATACCAACATTCAACTGTGTAGTCCTAATAGTTTTGGAATAAAGTTGCTGTGACATACGGACGGACAGACAGACAGACTTGACGAAACTATAAGGGTTCCTTATTTTCCGGAACACTAAAAAGGTGTTTTTTGGATAGCCGCGCGCTTTCTCGCTCAGTGAGTACGCGGTTATTGAATGAATGAACGAAATTGATCTATGCTTTGTTTGTGTACTATTGTCTTTGACGTGTCTTTGAGTCATTGAGATAATAAGAGGTCAATGCTTTGAGTACTATTTGCTCCTGAGATTTACTCATTTGCTCCATTGAGATATGCTCAGACTATTTATTGGCACATTTGCCTTCTGTCCCGCGACTGGCTATCAGCGCTATCATCGCTCACGTGACGTCACGACCATAATGATCATGACCGTTCCGAATGGGAAATCACGACCACCAGCGTCTATCACAGAATCACGAACAGAATATCCATTCGGAACGATAAAACGCGACGGTAGACGTCGACACTGACATATGTCAAACCATTATAAACAAAATTTTGTTATTTTTTTTAATTTTGAGTCGTAGTAGTTAAATTTTCTTTGTAAATTCAATTCAATTTCTTAAATAATGGCTTCCATCGATTTTCTTTGTATTGAGTGATTAAGTGAGGACATCAACAATTACGGAGCTTCAGGAGTGTCTGCTGGTTCTTAGTTTGATTGTCAGCTGTCAGAGTGACAGCTGTCACGATCTATCAGTGCTCACGTTCTCGGCGATGGTCACTGATATCCCCTCAGAACAATAACTGGAGTTGATGATGTCATTCATGACGTCATGGCAACCATTTTGAGATATCGTTGTCACGTCAAAAACTGATTCGGAATGGCATTGTATTGTATTATAGACGGCGATGTGCCGAGTCGCTGTTTTGGTGGATCGAGTTGACTCGAGACAGTTTATACGGTATTCGATTCATGACTCGATTCCCTGATTCGAGCCCAGTACTCGAATTCTATGTTTGGTATTCGAATATTGATTCAAGTCCAGCTGGACTCGAGTCCGGCTGGAATCGAGTCTAGAAATTCGAGTCCAGAATTTGAGTCTGGAAATTCTAGTCCAGACTAGAGTCCGATTTTAGAACAAAAAGGAAAAATGAAAAGCAGTTTAATTCAAACAGCGCAGCGTGCAGGTTAGGTTAAGCATGACACAACAATAATTAAATCAATCATTTTTAAAGAAAGATATATAATTTTGTAAAAGTGTACCACAATGACGCAATAAATATATGAGTATGAGTATGAGTATCAACATTAAATAAAAACATAGGGCATAGGAGTTCTATGCACCTGATGTTTTTTTCGGCGCCATTTTGTAATAAAGTTAATTACAATCAAATCTTCTTAAGGTTGACAATCCAGGCCCAGATCTCTGGAGGCTAGCGAAATCTCTAAAATGCGCTACTAACTCCACAGCAATATCACCACTTAAGCTCAATGATGGTTCAATGACATCCAACCCACAAGAACAATGTGAAGTACTAGCCTCAGCCTTTTACGACAACATGCGACTTACCTATAACTGGCCAAGTGAGGATGCTGAGTCTGAAGTTGGTTCCTCAATATCAATTCTTGAACAATACCCCACACACAACAAGTTTTGTCCGGTCAAACCAAACGAGTTATGGCGCATCATCAGAAGTCTCAAAATTCGAAAAGCCCCTGGGTCTGATCAAATTACTACTTGTCTGATAAAAAGTCTACCCCAAAAGGCCTTGATCTTATTGAGTAAAGTGTTTAATGCATGCCTGTCCTTAGCGTACTTCCCAACCGCATGGAAAACAGCAAAAGTCATACCTATAAAGAAACCTGGAAAAGACTGCTCATCCGCATTTAGCTATCGGCCAATTAGCCTTTTACCTATCATTGGCAAGGTTTTCGAAAAAATTCTCAATATTCGACTCCTCAAAGCCACCGCCTCGGTCATCATTGACGAACAGTTCGGATTCAGAACCTCTCATTCTACAGTCCAACAGCTGGCTAGGCTCGCAGAAAATGTTGTCCAAGGCCTTAATCACGACAAGTCTTCAGGCATGTTCTTGCTAGACATCGAAAAGGCCTTTGACACAGTCTGGCATAAAGGCCTCATACATAAGCTCATTGCAATCAACACCCCTCCATCCCTAGTTAAAATTATCGATTCATACTTGTCCGACCGTAGATTTAGGGTTCACATTGGCATTGACACAATATCCAATTACCGTTCAGTTCCTGCCGGTGTCCCCCAAGGATCTATCCTGGGGCCCTATTTATTTTTAATCTATATCAATGATATCCCGATACAGGCCAGGACAAGCCTGGCCTGCTTTGCGGATGACACGGCTTGCTTTACTACATCTAGTGACCTCGATTTATTAGTCGACCGCTTACAGCTGTCAATGGACCGCCTATGCGATTATTTCACGAAGTGGAAACTGAAACTTAATGCATCTAAAACCGAGGCAATTATCTTTACCCGCAGGAGAAAAATTCCCCACAGATCAATTAAAATTGGGGACCACCAAATACCTTGGAGTAATTCAGTAAAATATCTTGGCCTAATTCTTGACAAAAGCCTGAACTGGAACGACCATATATCCCATATTAGGAATAAAGGCATAAAAGCATTTAATGCGCTCAGTCCTCTGCTAATTAGACGTTCAAATTTTAGTCCCAAAACCAAACTTGCCATCTATACCACACTGATCAGACCTTGTCTCACTTACGGATGCCCAGTGTGGAGCAGTACGTCAAACACGAACTACCTTAAACTCCAAGTTGTTCAAAATCGCGCTATAAAAATTTCTTATAACACTCCTTTTCGAACTAACCTTACCAAAATACATGAGCGAATTAAATTCCCCCTACTTTTTGACTTCATCATAAAACTAACTAAAAACTTCTATAAATACTCTAACAGCAACCACACAAATAAGCTAATAGCTAAAATTGGCATGTCTAGACCACACGGCAACAAACATCGATATCGATACATAACAAGGCTCCCACACCACTACGCCCTACCACAAATGACGACGCACTCCACTGACCAGTCGACCGGCAGCGCAGCGGCAGCTCGCATTGCTCGCACCTGATTATGCAATACGCATGATTATTCTCTCGCGTCTCCTAATATGTTATCGCCATTATTCATCCTGTAAATGAACCCTATGTATCGTGTTATGATAGTAAGTTTCAATTAGTAACAAAACAACACATTACTCACTCTAACAAATTCCTTCTGTATGATTTGTGTATTCTACCCGCAGGTAGTCTCTTTTAAGTAATATTTTACTACCGATTGCAAAGATTGCAAGCTACAACGAAATTTGCAAAATAACTCTGTTATACTCTCCTAATTCTTATACAATACAATTATGTCTTGATTACACTTATGATATAAGTTTTAAGAGGTTATTCTAGCCTGCTAAACATCTGTTAATACTTATGAACTAGCTATAACCTAGGATTAAATCTACACTGGGTTGTATCATTTTATGTCTCAAGTAAATAAAGATCTTTAAAAACAAACAAACAATTACAATCAAATCACTTCACTTCCAGTACATATTATTAAACAATTAAATAATTCACTCAGTAGTATAGTAATCAACTCAGTACTCACAATAACTGCTAACTGACACAAAACAAATAAATCAAAACAAAAAGTTGCAGGTTCAAACTTGTTTGTATTATTAGGGCCGCGCCACTTCATTGCTTAAGTAAACAGTTTGCGAATACGAGCGAGTAAACCAAACTCGAATACTAGGCTCGAGTCAGTTGGACTCGCATAAATAGAATCGAGTTAGCGAGTAGGAATCGATTCTTCCTGACTCGAGTACCGGAATCGAGTCCGGCGTACTTAAATCAAAATAAATTGGTATTCGAGTAGGCGAGTCCAAAGCAGGAATCGAGTCTGACTCGAGTCAAACCGTACTCGGCACATCACTAGACTAGACGCTGTAATCGATTATGGCGCCGATGGTCGATGTCACGGAACGCGGCGATTGACAAGCAAGCAAGAGGCAAAAGGAAAGGAAGGAACGGCATTCGTATTTCGTTCGGTCGGGCGGGCATCGCTGATCGCTTCACAGAGAAAGTAATCACCGCTTGCTTGCTTGGATTTGTTTGCGTGATATCAGTGAATTACAAATAACTTTTCATCTTTTGGTGTGTAACTTTATAGCTATCCGAAATCATGTCAACTGACTTTTATATACGTTATTACGTCGGCCACAAAGGGAAATTCGGTCACGAGTTTTTAGAATTTGAATTTCGTCCGGATGGAAAGCTCCGGTATGCTAACAACTCCAACTACAAAAATGACACGATGATTCGAAAGGAAGCGTACGTTCACCCCTGCGTCATGGAAGAACTGAAGAGAATTATATTGGACTCTGAGATTATGCATGAAGACGACCGTTTGTGGCCGCAGCCTGACCGAGTTGGGAGACAGGTATATAACCTATAAAACATTTACAGATCGATTGTCATAATAATAATAGACGAGGGGCACAGGCCTTTACCGAGTTCGAGTTAAATCGAGCCATTCACGAAAAACCGAAGTAAATCCCAAATCAAAAAACATTTCAATAGTTCCTAGAATGCAATAGGATGGATCAGTATTGGAGATGAGCCGACTAGTCGATATGGGCGACTAATCGGCCACTTTTTTAGTCGGCGCTTTTGACTTTCAGTCGGCTTATTTAATTCAGTCATATTTTCATAGATTTTGGCATAATATCGGTGTATTTTGAACTAATACAAAAGCTTCAATACTTTGAATTTACAAGATCATTAAGAAGGAATCATCATATCATCCTTCCAGGAATCTGAATCGCAAATCATTGTTTTAAAAACATTTTCTAACCTGTTTCAGGAATTGGAAATAGTGATAGGAGAAGAGCACATCTCATTTACAACCTCGAAGACTGGTTCCCTTGTTGAAGTCAACCATTCCAAGGACCCAGAAGGACTACGCATTTTCTACTATTTGGTTCAGGATTTGAAGTGTCTTGTGTTTTCCCTCATTGGTTTACACTTCAAAATTAAGCCCATATAAGTGTTGCCGCACATGGGCTTCTGGCCACAACCACAAAATCTGACACATGAAGCTAGGGGCCACTAAGGAAGCTGAAGCGCACGTCACCCACTTTTTTAACACATGCGTGCCATATAATAATATAACATTTGTTTGGCAGTGTTTTGAAGCTTGTGGCTGCCACAAGAAGCGAGCGCCCACCCCACCCTAGATCTATTATGTATAATATGGTGCGCATGTGTTAAAAAAAGTGGCTGACGTGCGCTTCAGCTTCCTTAGGGCCAGCAGTACAATGCCTATAGAAATCCTAAGAATTAAATTAAACCTATGAATTTCTCTAACCTGATGATTTCGTCCAGCTCAAAAGAAAAAACTGTTTGAGTTAGCTAGTCTATGAAAAAGGTGCGTCCGGTTTTTATCTAGTGAGATTTGAATGAATGATTTGAATGAGGATTCTTCTATTTCACTCTTACAAACTACAAAGGACGACTTGTTGTCCCTATCTTAAAAAAAATGGCTTCCTGTTTTTGGAGGAAGGCAGTAAAATGAGTTACATTGATTTAAGGTCCCGTCATTCATATAGAAAAACCGTAGACTACGAGAAAAACAAACCTATGTCATAATGTTGCGCGATTGTGAATAACAATCGCTAAACCACTCGATTGTAGAAATCATTCGAAGTATTCGAATTAGTGGTTTCATTCGTTTGGATTTCCGATAGTGTTAAGCTCATGTAAAAGTAAACTCTATGCTCTGAGAAAAAGTATCTAATTTTGTGTGGAATATTCTATCAGAAAACTATCGAAATTCATGAATACCACTAGTTTGTATTCGATTGTTCATAAACTTTATTGCGCCCCAATAAGGAACAATTTCGATTGTGTGTACGAGTGAATAGAAAGATAACCGAAACAAACAAGTGTAAGCGAGAAAGAAATATAAACATCATGGCGTCGATTGTGAACAACAATCGATAATCCCGAAATCGCTTGTTTATGTTTGTCACGCAAAAGTGATCTTTATGTACTCAGAAAAAATATCCATTTTTGTGTGGCAATTCAATCAGTAACCATCGATTTTCACAAATACCACTAGTTTGTATTCAAATGGTTTGTAAAATGTATCAACGTAGACTTTATTGCCCAAAAAAAACGCTCAATTTGGTATGGCAAAGTAAATGAATGAATGGTTTCACTCAATTGTGTGAACTAGTTATCGATTGTTTTCAAAGTCGATTGTTAATACTATTCACTATCAAACCACTCGATTGTTTGAACAATCGCCCATTTTTACTGTCATCAAGATATTGTTGCCATTTTTTGGATAAAAGGTAAAAAATGCCAGAATTTTAATATTTTTTCCTCATTTTATATGAAAATAATTAGTAAAAAGGTAACATTTTTAAGAAATCCTTCGTTTAGGGCACTTTACTCACCGTTTTCCAAAGAATTTCTTTCACATTAGTTATGCATGATTAAATTGTAGGCATTTCTTGTTTATCCAACCAAAAATGTTGGTGCTGGACAATTTGAAGAAATCCTGAAATTTCTCCTTGAGTTAACGCAATTCAGAGAATTACTGCTTATCTCGCTGTTTGTACTGCTGGCCCTTAGTGGCTGCATCTAGCTTCACGTGTCAGTGTTTGTGGCTGTCGTGTGCGGGGACCCTAAGTTAAGCAAAACTGTGTGTTATTTCCTAATTAAACCTTATTTTAAAATAACTTGTATTTTGTGTTTTAACTTCTAGGATAGCGGAAAGCTGCCTTTGAGAATAGATAACATAACATAGTGTCACGCCTTTTTCCGTACGGGATGGCAGAAGCACAACTGTGCCCACTTTTAACCAGTGAGCCAGCCAGTTCAATACTCCGTTTTGCGTGACAGGGGGCTAGCCCATCGTCGCAGCGAATATAAAAAAGTAATTTTCACCACATCTATTCAAAAAGAGCTACTTTAGTCCCGGTAAACAGGGACTAAAGTTAGGGACTAAAAGTGACTTTGTAATTATGTTGCCAGTACAAAGGAAAAAATTGCTGACACTATTGAGTGCCACAGAGAAAGGCATACCATAATATTGTAGCCTAATAGATGGCTTTAGAAATAACTCCGACAACAAACAATCATTCACTGAACGAATGCTCTCGATTTTTTTGCACAACACTATTTGTTTTTCGGCAAAAACGGGTATCACTCGACCTGTCAAATCACTTTGATCCACTCACTCACTACCCACTACCGAATATGTACCGAATAGATCTAGATACGATCACAGGAGGATACAGGCCACAGGCACAGACTATATAGGGATACTAGATACAGGTTGGCAAGAAAGTCTAGAAATTAAATGATGACATCATTCACAGACTAGAGTCTGGCCAGTGAAAGAAGTCCCAAGAAAACCGCGGCTAAAAAATCTTAATGTGGCCACATTTACTGTACATCGAATTAACGGAGTTGATACTTTAATGTTTTTTTTTTTAATTTTATTGTTCGATACCTATTAACTCTCATGACTTGGTTGAAAAAGAGAATATCATATTAGTAAAAACGTGCGTTCGTAAATTCATAGAGCATTGGATGGGTTAAGTAGGTACCTACTGAATATATTTTTTACCATGCCTATACCCTATACAGTTTCCCACTGCTGGGCAAAAGCCTTCACTTCGAGTATAAAGTAAACATACTAAACTAATAAACTTTATTATTCTGTTTCATAGTCACAATCAGACTCAAATAATTCAAAACCCGTATTTAAGCCACCTGGAAACAAATATCAGTAATTGCAATCAACCACATTTAAATAAATGTATAATATTTAAAAGAACAGATTAGTAACTGAAATTAAAGAATAATAATAAATAGTCAAGTAAAGTATCAAAATGTTGTAAGCAAAGTAACAATTCGTTTGACAAGTAAATAATGTTGCCATCATCAAAGTTTGAAAACTGCCAAAGGACAGGATTCGCTGGCCAGACTCTACCAACCTATTGTTCTGAGCTACCAACTACCAAAACACGCAATAGTGCTCTAATATGTCACTTATGTTGCCATTATTTATTTTCTAGACTTTCTTGCCAACCTGTACGCTATACGCTTGTAATATTCACACCGTAAAGGGAGTATAGTATAGAGATGGCACATCGTCAGAAAAAAATAACGATCACCGATCACCTGCTCCTTACCCGCGTATGCGTTTTTGTTGTTGGCCAGTGGCCACAGAATTGTCAAATGCTTATTTGCTCTTGTTTTGACAGATGAGTGGCAGAAAATCTCTGATTTTGAACCTTATGCTTATTGAGAACCAACTCAACTCTATCTCCATCTCAAAGGTGTACGCGTGCACTCCGTCTATTCCTTTCTCTGTCTACGATTCACACCATTCACTTCACACACAAAATATTAAGTTACATTCCGTATACAAATTGTAATCTGTGGTGGATATATTAATCGGCCTGGCACCGGCGCCGGCCGGTTTAGTGAGTAAGAGAGGGATAGAACTATAGCTCTGTCCCTCATTTACTCACTCAACCGGTGCCGTTGCCGCCGGCCGGGCCGGCGCGCGTATGGAAAAACGCCTGATTGCATCGTGCGTGAGTAGGGCCTTTTTGCCCAAAACCCCCACTCCGTCAAACGCTTGGCCAAGTTGTTGTCCGATATCTTTAGGGTACCGTACCCGAAGGGTGCCGTACCCGAAGGGGTCTATACGAACCGTAATAGCTAGAAGGTTCACAGAATGTGTATAGGTATCTGTTGCCACAACAACAACAAATGCTGAAATACGAGAGATACCTATTACAAATTAAAGAGGGTCCCCATACAAGAGACGTGTTTTTAATTTTCTTTTGTTTTATTGTTTTGATTGTTTATGTTGTGTTGTACGATGGTACGGTACCCTTCTTGTGCGATTCCGACTCGCACTTGACCTATTTTTTATATCCCAAAAAGGTTCGATGTTCTGTTCTGTACAGAGCCCACATTCTTATCACAGACAAAACAAACAATGAAGAAAGAGATCGAGGTGAAACAATGGAAACAATTTACGTTCTCAGTCATTTTGACAACTACGTTCCATTTTACGTAATCTAAGTTTCATTTTATGATTGTTGAGTAAAGAATGATACATGGAAAAGTATTAAAATTTATGAATTTAGAATTCTGAAATAAAATTGGAATAGTTTGGCTAACATACATAGCCAGTCAACTAGGATCTTGATTTAAGCTATCCCTATTAAAATAAGTCTGTCGTCAACATTACATACCGGCTTTTTCGGTAAATTGGAACGTGATCTCCCATATGTTTATATTTCTAGCGTTGCGCGTTGTGCGCGCGCATCGCTCTCGCTCGCTCTGCCCGCGGCTCGCGACCGATATGGCGGACAAAAAGTGAAGGATGTTGGTCGTCTTTTCTAAATCAGAAAGTATCGACGATATCCAATGGCATAAACCGGGTTTTTTGTAAAAATTGTACATTGTAAATAGTTCTGTGTACATATAGTAATTATATTTGTGGTCATTTTGTTTAGGAATTGTGTGAATAGTGTATTATTTTGAGTGTTTATTGGGTCTAGTTTTCGCCGCCGACAATTTGCTTAGTCTGAAGAAGCAAAACGGCTAAATCCATCAAAATCACAAATAAATCGTTATCTACACTGCGATTCACGCTCGCAATCGTGTGTTTCCTTTGTGTTTCGATTCCTCAAGGATAAAGCGATATTTGCATTATTTTGGTTTCCATTAGCGGCTGTCATAATTCCTTCGATACATCTGTCATCTCAACTACAAAAGGACTTCGACGCCGATAAACGCCCCAACTGATGAATATCTGATGCATAACTGGATAATGTGAAGGGTTTGCAGTGCAACAGCTGGAAATATCTGTATCGAACTCTGTTTAGTTTTGTGACAACCTATAGTGAAGAATAGCTGAATGCTCGAACCCCACGGTAGTCCAATGAAGTGGCCGGGAGCTGGCGCGGAGGAGGAGACCGGCGAGGCGAGCTCGCAGGGCGCCCGCGCGGCTCAGCCCCGCTCGCAGGACGATGCCGCCGTACACTATGTGTTCCAGAGAGATCCACAGGAGGAACTCTCTGCGCTGGCGCCGAAACAACGCTGGGCCGTCGGAGACGACATCGCTATCGAGGTAGGAATATAATCATCTAATAAAGCAACACAATATATGTTTGATGTTGTAAATTAATAGTAATTAGAACACTCAAAGTTTCTTTGCTTGTGAGCGAGCTATCTCTCTCTCACAATTCATTATAGTGTTACATGTAGTCTAATTACAACACAGCTGATCAGCTGTTATCTGGTATGGAATACTATTAATTAATGTGTATTGTATTTGTCTAGCGCATTGGACGAACTAGTCTGTAATGCTAAACAATTTAAAATAGTAAATAAAATAAAAATAAAGTGTTTATCTGATTATATTTCCCTTTGAAGTGCATCTTTATTTGGAACTATGAAAATATTAGCTTCAATAGCATTTTAAATCTTTAAATAGTGACCATCAGTATTCTTTAGCAATTAAAAGTCAATGGTGTTTAATTTCAGAATCAGGATAAATGGAAAAATCCACCTCCAATGGCAATGAGCAACATGCCACCACAAGTTGCTGCTCTACCTATGAAAATGTCACAACAAAACCAACCACAACAGTTCATCAGTCATGGAATTGCGTCATCTGTTGGGACATTGTCTGTGAATCCATCAGTTATCGGAAGCCACCCAGCACATATTACAACTAATATGTTGCATACTCAGTTGGGGCCTGCAATGCAAAATCATGCGCTGGGAAATAATTTGACAATGCAATCTATCCAGAATAATGCTATGATGCTCCCTCCCCTGCAAGGCATGCAAAATGCCCCACAGCTGGGGCAACAAGGCCTCTATGATGTCCACCAGCATCATGCTAATTCAATGCAAGCTATGAATGGAATTGGAAAGAGTGCAGAACACCTCATGTACCTGAGTCAAGCTGGTATGCTTGCTCCGGGCACAAACCAGTTCTTACAACAAGGACAAAGTCAGCTTGGACTCACTCAAGTTGCAGCTATACGAAATCAGGTAAGTTCTGTTTAGTTATATTTTTAAACTGCCTTTTGATTATTGAATTGAAGTGATGACTGCTAATTTTGAAGTATTCTCTAGAACTCTGTTTCTCATGGTGGCAAAATACTAAAACATTGTAGGCTGCCACTTGGGCTTCCAATGGTACACTTTCTATTCTACATAATTAAACCATCCAGAAAGGATACTGAAACATGAGGATATCCTTTGTTTGCCTATATCTGGACACTAAGGAACTTCTAAATGTTTCTGATCTCCGAGCTCTGTGTCAAGATTTATCTGTTATTTTCAGTGATCGGAGTAGGCAGAGCTATTTAGGTTCATTGACCGCAAACATTGATATTATTATGGATAATCCATGGTATTGGGATTGATACTCCGGGGTTTTAATAAATATAATTGTTTTTATCAATAAGTATAAAACATGGTTTATGTAAGGCAATAAGCGCATGAGCGACATTGTAAATTTTATATCAGCAACATGTTGCCAAACTTTTTTCCTAACGTGCGACGTTGCCGCTTTGTTGAAACTCGTCGTGATATCGCCAAACAAAAACAATAGCGGGGTGTTCCTCGAAACGAAACGAAAACAAGAGTGACCCACCTGTTTTTGTCTCATTCTGCACCACTAGAATTCAATTCAAATCCCGAGATTCGGGGAGTATCCATATTATTCTTACATATGGCAAGTACATAAAATAGCTCTGCCTACTCCGATCACTGGTTATTTTACATACAAAATCATTTCATGGCACTGCAGGACTTCTTGAAACAGGCTATAGACCTCACATATTAATACACCTACACAGATTAATAAAGAGTTACATCCTATTTGATTTCACACTTCAGTCTTAAAGCCCTCGCCCATGGCGTCTTTGCAGCGACGACAGCATCACTAAAAACGCGCGTTAGTCGCATTTGTAACGCGCGCGCGCTTCAGAAGCGATGCCAACGCGCTACTAACGCGCTTCAGCATCGCGACTGTATCGATGCAAACGCGCGACCATGTCGGACAACATCGGGGAAAGAATGGAGGGGGGCGCTTGAGTGGAGAATCGCGTTGACATCGCGACAGAAGCGCGACGGTATCGCGTATGCATCGCGACTGATTCGTGGTTACGTGGGCGAGGGTACACAGCTAGCGAACCGCATCACTGCAAAAAGTCGCCGTGGCGTGGGAGGGCTCTTAGTGTTAGGGACCCTAGTATCATATATAGTCTGATAGCTCCTGAACCCATTCTATCCGTATTAGGTACCTATTGTTGTTATGTTGAGTTTTGATTAGGATCTCCTCTACTCTTCAAATAGATCAGTTGGGCCTTTTTATTATCTCCAAAAAGGAATGATAGGAAAGTGAGGGACAACGCTATAAGCTATAATTAGCTCTATCCCTCACTTTCTCGCGACACGACATGATAGGCTAGTTTTATAGTAGCTCTGTCCCTTAATTTCCTATGCAATGCTAAACAACAATTCATCAATCAACCACCTCAATGCCCTCAATCAACTACTTAAAAATCGGCGGGCTGAGTTTATAGTGATTGAATATGCGTTTTTCCTTACGCCCGGCGGCGGCACCGGCACCGGCACCGGTTTGGTCAGAAAGAGAGGGATAGAACTATATCTCTGTCCCTCACTTGCTCACTAAACCGGTGCCGGTGCCGCGCCGGGCCGGCCGTATGGAAAAGCGCCTATTGAGTGGAGTCGAGGAAAAAAAAATGTCTATGGCCTAATTTTCTAAAAGTTACGTTCTATGGCTATGAGCGCCATCTATCGAATTGAATTTGAAACTAGTGCGACGCTTCTTCGGGATTCGGCAGTGAAACTTTTGCGCAGGCGCTATGGTCGGCGTACGTCCTTTGTTCGAAACAAGTCAACATTGTACTTTTCATTTTATGTTTTCTGGTTTCTATTATTTGCAAACGGATATTTCTGTGTAAAAATATGATCATTATATGTATCTTGTCGAGTGGAATGGCAACTAAGTGAGAGTGCTTCCTGTGTTGTGTCGGTTTTACTTGACAAAGCTTACTCAGCCCGTAAGCGAGCTTTGATTCCAAGGATTGTACGCATGAAACCCTTGAGTGACTTTTTTTTCGAAACCGATGTTAGCGCAATGGGCCCCGACATGGTGAGTTTGTATACTTTCTTCCAAAGATCCTTCCCGAAAATCTTTGTTGTATGTCATGAATCGAGGATATTGGCGTTTTTTCCAAGCAACAGGTTCGTTTTTGTTTTGTTTACTTGTCACCGGCGTCCGCCATTTCTGGTTCGGAATTTGTTTGCCGGTTTTGAGACTCAAAACACAAGATTTCACAAACAGATTTTTCTAGTTTCAGTAAAGTTGTGGGTTTTGTTTGTCATGTTGTTATATGGCTGACCCATATCTTTGTAGGAATCTAATTCGTCCATGTCCATGATCACATTGAATTATCTGGTGAGTGACTGCTGATTAGGCTCTTTTCAAGGATGAGCAGAGCAGCTATAAAATTCCTCGGATCTGTTGCTTCAGTGGCTAACTGTTCAGTTCAGGAAAAAATAAGGATTTCAAGTCTAATCTCTAGTAGGCACCATACTACTGTTTTCTGCTCAGCCAATGTTAGGCAATGAATGATTCACCTTGATGAAATCCTTGATTTATTTATTTATTTATCAAAGCCTACAGCAAAATTCAAAATAATATAACTAGACATAGGCCAATTAAAGGCTTCTATTTTGTAGGCCAAACATATGGTAATGAACTTATACAAAGAAAGAAAAATAAAAAGGGGGTAATTTATAAGTGCCGGTTACAAAGTTTATATGGGGATGGGGTGGGAATCTGTATAGGGGTGTGTTTGTGTGTGATTTACCTATATGGCCATGGGCTTTGTGTTGTGTATAGTAACAGTCAATAAATAGATATTCTATTGAATGATTTGGGTGCACTAAGCTAACAAACCAAAAGTCAAATCAAGCAATAATCATACTGGGCTGCAAGTCTCATACAGAATCATATGGTGATACCGCTCCGGCTACAAACAAACTGGCATTTTGTGCCCTCCCTAAAGCTATTGACATATGATTCCTTTATGCAACAGCCAGCCCTAGTATTCTACATTCTTATCTGACAAAATGTACTACCATAAGATTCTGAGTTTGCAATGTTTTTTTGTTACAGATTGCCCCCGCAGCCAAAAAACTATGGGACAAAGGCCCAGGAGCAGGTGGAGACAGTAAGGGTCCTCCGCACCTGCCTCCACTTCAACTCAACCCTGAGCAGATGTGGCGCGACCCAACCTGGTCCGCTCAAGGTATGTCAACTTACTGGTGTCCTATACATCGGAACGATTTATGGCTTTTGTTTATTTGTTTATTTGGGAACTGAGCCCACAGCACAATATAAAAAATGTACAGCACAATAAGTAACTTATACCTAGGCCAATTAGGGGCTCTTATTATACTAACATTACATTTTGCTAATACAGTTTAATTACACTATTTAATTATACATACATTTTAGTTTTTTATTTTAATAAAAGTTTTAAGAAATATTATCTAGAAGTTAAAGAGGGAGGGGGAGGTGTGAAGTGTGTGTGAGGGTGTGTGTGCGTGAGCATGTGTGGATGTGTGTGTTGTAGTAATAATAGAGAGAAAATGAATTCTTTTTGACAAAATAATAATAATAATAGTGCTTCATTGGCTTTAGCAAGATCTGTCTACAATTTGTGTTTTCCCATTTACTGCAGTTCACTCTTGCTGAAAAGTCTCATTTCATGTCATGATTCAAATGAGTTCCTGACAAAGTCGCGTCACGATGTGTTTATGGCGGCTCGCAAGCACTTTGGCGTCAGCAACTCCTGGACAACCGATGGCCGTGTTTTCGTGCAGCTGCCAAACAAGACTCGTCGGAAGATCGAGTGCTGGGCGGAGTTGCGGCCGCTGATGGACAAATTTCCCAGCAAAGAGCCCCCTCAGACAGCCGTCAAGGGGAAGAAGCCTGCTGCGGACATGTCGGCGGAATCCACCAAGAGCATTGTCACCAGAAGAGGAGCGTCTCAGGCTCGGACAGCCAAAGACTAGCGCAATGAGGATTGCAAGCGGTTGATTGATGTCACATACTCAGTTGAGTCGCAGTCTCAATTCGTCATCCACATATTACAATGTCCTTGTATTAGCTGATTGTTCATGTTTTGTGAGGTAGATTGTCTTCTTTTAATCTTATTATT
This sequence comes from Argyresthia albistria, assembly GCA_963457715.1. NCBI lineage: Eukaryota > Metazoa > Arthropoda > Insecta > Lepidoptera > Argyresthiidae > Argyresthia > Argyresthia albistria. The sequence goes on along the minus strand of OY735262.1, from coordinate 3,833,492 downwards.
TTACTTTTCTGTTTTGTTTGGTAAAATCCGCTTCACTTGTCATTGTCAATCTGACAGCTAACTGCTGCTGTCATCTGTCATTTCACGCGACCGGTGTTGCCATTTTTTATTTTCGTTCTAACGTTCCGATTTCTGCATCGCAGCGCAGCAGCGGTAACTCTCGTGCGTGTTTTTGTCTTGTTTAAAGTGTTACGAATTACGTTATAGTGTGTTATTTTTTTTATTTTTTGGTTATTGTTATTATTAAGTGTGTATCTAGATTCCTTTCAGCATTCCTGTGTAGTTAGGGTCTGGGTCAGTATTTATTTATTCATTTATTTATTGAATAGTATTGGTTAACTACTCAGGTATTGAGTAGGCAACTTTTATTTTAATTTTTAGTAGGTACTAAGTACTGTACCTTAGTATATTTTTTATTATTTTTAATATTTATATATATATATATATATATATTTATATTTGAGTAGGTATATTCTTATTTTACATGGATAGTTTATGTAATATTGATAACAGTTTCTTCTCTTGTTCTTCATCCGACGACTACGTTAGTGCGGAGAGTGATAACTCCCTTGTGGGAGAAACACTATCCGTCAAACTTACTTCTGTTTTTGCTGGACTGAATAATAATTTTAATATCGTTCATATAAACGCTCAGAGTATCCACACGAGTTACCCGGACCTACTCGAGGCATTCAGTAGTAATCATGTGGATGGTATACTTGTATCAGAATCATTTCTTAAACCGACATTACCATCCACTATGTACTCGCTGCCTGGGTTCAAACTCTATCGGAACGACAGAGTTGGGAAAGCTGATGGCGGGGTGGCTATTTACCTTCGGTCGGACATCCCTTGCAGAGTTGTAAGTGCTTCACCGAGTGAGTACTCCGAATCCGCAGAACATCTCTTCCTTGAAATTGATCTTCACCATAATAAAGTTCTGCTCGGTGTGCTCTACAGTCCCTCACTTCGCATCGACTACTTCGACTCTTTTGAGTCTTTGCTCAATGAGCTAACTCCTCTTTATAATGATACCATCATTCTCGGCGATTTCAATACATGCCTTCTCAAAAACGATTCCCGCTCTGCCAAGCTTCAGTCCATTATAAATTCTTTCAATTTACATATTCTTCCTCTCAACGCTACTCATTTCCAACCACATTGTACTCCCTCTCTCCTTGATCTCATGATAGTTTCTAATTTGGAAAAGGTTGCAACACATGGACAGTTTAACTCTCCTTTCTCCTTTCATGACCTGATTTACCTCTCTTTTAAGATTAAACCTCCCAAGAGCAGAGCAAAATTCATCTACACCCGTAGCTTCAAGGGCATTGATTCTGAATCCCTTAAATCTGATGCCTTGTCGATAGACTGGTCTCCGGTCATCTCCTGTGAGTCCGTTGATGACAAGATTCACCATTTCAATACAATCATTCTGGGACTGTTCGACAAGCATGCACCAGTAAAGAAGGTTAGGGTAAAACACCTTCCTGCTCCATGGCTCTCTGATGCTATTAAGCGTCTGATGACTAAACGCAACAAAGCGAAATCCCTTTATAAAAAGGAGCCTACAGACGAAAATTTTGCCATCTTCAAATGCCTTAGAAACAGGTGCAATCGCATGTGTCGTGATGCCAAGCGTCGCCACATTTTTCAGAGCATTGAGAGTTACACTCCGGCTCAAGTATGGAAATTCCTCAAAACGCTTGGGATCGGTAAGTCTCAGGATGAATTGGTTGGTAATGTTGATCTTAGCGGGCTCAACAAATTCTTCTCGGTTCCCCCTGTCGTCATGAATCCTTTTGTAAAGAACGCCACGCTTTATAACTTGCGCACAAGGTCAGCTCCTACCTCAACTCCTTTTGACTTCAGAATTGTCGGAATCGATGCGGTTAAAAAGGCTGTGTTCGCTATTTCCTCTAAAGCTGTAGGATATGATAATATTTCTTCCAAAATGATCACCTCTGTACTTGACGAGCTTCTTCCTGCTATCACTCATATTATAAACCACTCTCTCTCCAGTTTCTCCTTCCCTAATGTGTGGAAAAAAGCTTTAGTTATCCCTTTACCAAAAACTCCTAATCCCTCTTCCTTTAAAGAGTTTCGTCCAATTTCCATCCTGCCATTCCTCTCCAAAGTTCTTGAATCCATAGTCCTTGCTCAGCTCTCCTCTTACGTATCCTCTAACAACTTGCTGAACAAATTCCAGTCCGGATTTAGGCCGGGTCACAGTACCGTAACGGCCTTACTCAAAGTTACCGATGACATCCAGTATGCAATGGATGGGAAACAGCTCTCTGTGATAGCACTTTTGGACTTTAGCAGCGCCTTTAACTGCGTCGATTTTGACATTCTCGTTGAGATACTGAAGTCCCTGAACGTGTCCGTTGACTCTGCTAGCTGGTTTGATTCGTACCTGAGAGGGCGACAGCAGCGTATCAAGTCGGAGGAGACTTCAACGGACTGGTGTGACCTTTTTGCGGGTGTCCCCCAAGGTGGAATACTCTCTCCCCTTCTTTTCTCTATCTTCATCAATTCCATCTCGGATGGTCTCTCCTCGTCTTATCATCTTTATGCCGACGATCTCCAGGTTTATCGCCATTTCTCTCTTCATGATTTGACCTCAGCTGTAGAACTGTTAAATGTAGATCTTGATAAAATCAGGGACTGGGCCACTTCTTACGGGCTACTAGTAAACCCTAGTAAGTCTCAGGCAATGATTATCGGTTCCAGTTACTCCCTTAACTTATTACAGCATTTGTCCATTGCTCCTGTAACCTATGACGGAACTATAATCTCATATAGCACGAAGGCCAAAAATCTAGGAGTTCTCTTCGATACCCAGTTGTCCTGGTCAGTCCATGTCGGCGAGGTCAGTCGGCGAGTTTTTGCCAGTTTCCACTCTCTCAGGCGTCTTCAAAACTTCCTGCCTCGTCGGACAAAGATCACACTTGCTCAGTCTCTCCTCCTCCCTCTGATCGATTACGCTGATGTCTGCTGGGCTAGCGTGACCGTAGAGCAACTGAACAAACTCGAGCGACTTCAAAACCTCGGGATTCGGTTTGTTTTTGGTCTGCGCAAGTTTGACCACGTCTCAGAGTATCGCAGGGAGCTGAAATGGCTCCCGATTCGCCTTCGCCGGGATTCCCACATCCTTATTTGCCTCTTCAACATTTTATTTAATCCTCGCTACCCTGGTTTCTTACGTGATCGTTTCGAATTTCTGTCCTCGGATAGGCAACGGAGATCGCACACTCGGTCGCTACTTATAACTCCGCAACACAACACTGCCGCCTACGAACATGGGTTCCGACTTCGCGCCATAAAACTCTGGAACGAACTCCCCAACGCTATTAGAGACAGTCCGTCACTCAACATATTTAAAAGTCGGTTGAAAGAACACTATCTTTCTCTACCGTATTAAATTTAAGTACTTTTATTTAGGTATATTTGCTTAACTTATTTATATCTATAAGTCTGGTATTTATGTACGTATTGTTAAGTAGTTTATTGTTTTATGTTATTTAATGTTGTGCACATGGGTCTACCTGTTGTTAAATTATTTCCTGTCCATCCTAGGTTTGCTGGAAGAAATCTCTTAATAGAGATAAGCTCGCCTTTGTCATGTGTTGTCCACTTTCAATTGTAAAATGTGTTATTTTGTGCAATAAAGTATAAAGAGATTCAATACAATTATCAAAAATTAATTGAGTATTTGAATAACTGCTGTAATACTTACTATAAGCCTGCATATTTGATTGTTTGATACTTGATTCAAAGGGGGGCTACTAATAAAATTAATAAATAAGAATATCCTAAAAGTTTGAACTCTGACATGAACTACTGAGAATGCTAGTAAAGCCTTGATTTGGCTAATTTTAAGTTTTTGAATAGCTTTAACACGCCCCTTCGCTTGAGGACAGAAGAGTCCTTTGACTTTGGGTACCAAGATGTCAATTAATGTCTCATGTAACTAGTCTCTCACGAAGACTTAGCTCAGCTGCTTATGCGGTCAGGCAAATCAGACACATCACAGATGTAGGAACTGCCAGATTGGTTTACTTTAGTTATTTCCATAGTATTATGTCTTACGGAATACTGCTTTGGGGGAGAGCGGCAGATATAAACACAATATTTGTCTTACAAAAAAGGGCCATTCGGGCTATCTATCAACTAGATGCTAGGCAATCACTAAGGGACAAATTCAAAAATATCAATATACTTAATTTACCTGTCAATACATTTATTAAAATATCATGTATACCAGAAAAAACATAGGTTTATTTAAGACTAGGTCATAATCATAGTATTAGCACTAGAAATAGAAATAAGATTGCTATGCCCGCGTTCAGACTCAGTAAGGTTGCTCACTCTTTTATGGGAGTATGTATTAGTTTTTATAATAAAATACCTAATGAAGCAACGGACCTACCAGAAAGGAGGTTCAAAAACTATGTCAAAAACGGCCGAAGAAGTCTTATTACAGTGTAAAAGAATATTTAGATGACAAAACTGCATGGTCTTTACCATCTCAGCGCACAGAAATCCAAAGAGGGGCGATGGACTGAGTCAGTATGTCTCTCCTCGGTGTATTTCCTTAGACTTAAGTAGAAATACATAACATTGTATTTTTAAGGCTCTGATATTTTAAAAGAGGTACGGGGGAGGTTTCTTGCCCTTCTTTGCTCCATCCCTAAGCCCACAACTTCCGAACGGGCGGTAGTATACAAAAATATTAATATTATGTTGACGTTGACTAAGGGTCGTATTCTAGAACGAATCTCTAATCTGAGATCTACTCAAGAGTAGTCTTAAGAGTACGCGCTTATTCTTAATTGATGCTTGAGACTAGTATCAAAAATCATAATTCATCTGAGTGATCTCAGATGTGAGTAGAGATTTTACTAATTCTTGAACAAGATTCAAATAAAAATAACTTTTTTGTACTACAGATGTCAAACTTTTGTTGAGATCCTCTCTTGACAGTGTTGTTGTGCTGAGCGGTATCTCGACCAAGCTTGAGGAGTGATATTAGTTAGATAAAATAATTAAAAAAAATTATCTGGCAAATAAACACTTCTTCTTTCTTTCTCTCTTCTTCTCTTTCTCTCTCCTCTCTTTCTTTCTCTCTCTCTCTTTCTTTCTCTCTCTCGTTCTTTCTCTCACTCTTTTCTTTCTATCTCTCTCTCTTTCTTTCTCACATCTTTCTTTCTCTCTCTTTCTCTCCTCTCTTTCTCTCTATCTTTCTTTCTCTCTTTCTTTCTCTCTCTCTCCTCTCTTTTTCTCTCTCTCTTTCTTTCTCTCTCTTTCTCTCTCTCTCTCTCTCTTTCTCTCTCTCTTTCTCTCTCTTCTTTCTCTTTCTCTCTCTTCTCTCTCTCTCTTTTTATCTCTTCTTTATCTCTCTTTCTTTCTCTATCTCTTTCTTTCTCTCTCTTTCTCTCTCTTTCTCTCTCTATCTCTCTTCTTTCTTTCTCTCTCTCTTTCTCTCTCTTTCTCTCTCTCTCTCTCTTTCTTTCTCTCTCTCTTTCTTTTTCTCTCTCTTTCTTTCCCTCTCTTCTTTCTCTCTCTCTCTTTTCTTTCTCTCTCTTTCTCTCTCTCTCTTTCTCTATATCTCTTCCTATCTCTCTTTCTTTCTCTCTCTATCTCTTTCTTTCTCTCTCTTTCTTTCTCTCTCTCTTTCTCTCTCTCTTTCTTTCTCTCTCTCTTTCTTTATCTCTCTTCTCTCCTTCTCTATCTCTCTCTCTCCCCCTCCCTCCCTCCCTCTCCCCCTCCCTCCCTCCCTCACCCGTCCCTCCCTCCCTCTCCCCCTCCCTTCCTCCCTCCCTCCCTCCCTCCCTCCCTCCCAATTGTAAATGAAAACAGGCCTAAGTAGTTTATTACTCCTGTGAATGTCTCAAGACTCGATTCACAGCGATGCACTCTTGAGTAAGGTTTCAGAATAAAGGAGATGCTTGAGAGTGAAACTCAAATTTGAGTCGGATTTACGTAATTTCAGCTTGAGACTGTTCTTGAGATTCGTTCTAGAATACGACCCTAAGTAATATGTATGATTTTATGGTCAATAAAATTTTGAATTGAATTGAATTGAATTGTCTATTGCAAGGTGATGAGAACTTGATTTCCCCTAATTTTAATGGCAATTTTTTTTCCTTTTCGGCCAGGAGAATGACAATCTCTTGACTGAATGGGAACTAAAATTGCTTAAATTTTTTTA
>OY735262.1:3769105-3827078 GCA_963457715.1 Argyresthia albistria | reverse complement strand
GTTGTATTTTACATACTAATTTGCTTAAAATAGAATTCCTTTATATACTATCAGGAAACTTGCAACTTGTAATTTATTGTAATTAAATACGACGCAGTTCAAAATTGACTTGTACTCACTAACGTATAAAGAATGTTAAACGGCCAAGTCACACAACATTAACTATAATAATAAAGAAATCGCAGTAAGGAACCTTAGACTTGGCACGCCTTTGTCTAGATTTCATTACTTTTTAGAGATAAACGAGCAGCTCCATCGAGACTTGGCTAGTTTTTTACAGAATGTTTTGGTGGGATTTCACTTCTTTTTGTAGAAACGTGGGTATATTCATTTATTTTATTAGATTTTCTTATTTGACACAGTTTTTTTTATTTTTAGGAGCAGTTTTTTTTTATTACAAATCTTTCTTTTCTCTTTTACCGGTTCTGATTCTTGTACAGTAGCAACAGTTTTTCGTATTGCTCATTCGCGTTCATTATTTATTCTTTTAGACGGTTTAGACGGTTTAATTTCTGAAAGATCGGCGCGGAATTTACGCCTAAGCAGGTTGTATTCGGTGATCGCTGAAGCTTGAGCTTTTATACTCTTGAACTCAGCATTTATTAGGTGCACCCCATGAAGATTGGTTACTCGTGAAAGCGCCACGTAGGCTTGGCCACAAGAGAATATGGAGGTGCCAATGTCCATGAGGGCATTTTTTACGAACGAGTTTGCGCGTGTACAAACGTCTTTGGCTAGTAATAGGTGATCATTTTACGAGCGTTTATGGAGTGTCCGAGGTGTGCCACTACGCTGTATTTTTGCAATGACAGTCGATTTTTTTATGTAATCTGTAATCTGATTAATCATTAATCTGATTATTTGATTTGTTTAACTAAAGACGGATACGTTTTATATGACATATCGTGTTTTATCGGTCGGTCGGTCGGCCGGTCGGTCGGTCGGTCGGCCGTCCCGTGCCGTCCCGTCCAGTGCCGTGCCGTGCAGTCCCGTGCCGTGCCGTCCCGTCCCGTCCCGTGTCGTGCCGTCCCGTGCAGTCCCGTGCCGTCCCGTCCCATCCCGTCCCGTCCGTCCCGTCCCGTCCCGTCCCGTACCGTCCCGGCCCGTCCCGTCCCGTCCCGTCCCGTCCATTGCCCCGATCAGCTGTTTTCAATTTACTATGGGAGACCCAAAATTTTTTTTCTTGGGGAAAGTTTATATTATTCTATGGGCACCATCATTTCCCAAAGTATTGGTCGTCCCGTGCCGTGCCGTCCAGTGCCGTGCCGTCCCGTGCCGTCCCGTCCCGTCCCGTCCCGTCCGGTCCCGTCCCGTCCCGTCCCGTCCCGTCCCATCCCGTCCCGTCCCGTCCCGTCCATTGCCCCGATCAGCTGTTTTCAATTTACTATGGGAGACCCAAAATTTTTTTTCTTGGGGAAAGTTCATATTATTCTATGGGCACCATCATTTCCCAAAGTATTGATCGATATTTTAAAGTCACCTTGTATAGTTTTCCCTTTATGTTGCTATTAAAACCTAACTCTGCACCAAATTTCAGCACCGGAGTCTATGGGAAGTACTGGTGTTTTGACCTTTGACCCCCATAAGGTACCTGAGTATGACAGACTCCATTGACTGACTGACCATTGAATGAAAGATAAATTGATTTTATATACTAATAGAAAAACACTTCACCAGCGCGAGTTAGAAGACTGGCAGACCCATCTAGTGTTGGATACCTAACAACTAGTTCTATGATGATCATGAGTGAGTGAGTGTCGAAAATGCGAAACTTTGCTTTCGAATAACTTCGGAACTAAATGACCTACAGACTTGAAATTTTGGATTTTAAGTATGTGATTGTAGCTTACTAGATGACGAAAATTTCTGCGTTCTGGTCTTATCCAGAGGTTCTCAAATAGGGGCCTGAAAATGCGGCGAAATGGTTCCAGTAAAGGATGGTACGGCAGTGTTTGCTTCGCGCTCGACTTGGCGGGGGCACTGCCGTGCCCCCTAATCTAAAATACGTCGAAAGATTCTAAAGCAAAACTATCGAAACTCGTCGATAGTTCATAGATATTATCGACTTTATTTGCGCAATACTATCGACTGTTTTTCAAGGTCAACTATCGATAGTGCAACTATCGCTTTTACAACAACACTTACAAATCCTTGGTGTACACCCCTCCAAAGAGCTTTTGGTAATACATCTAATAAGACCTAAGAAAAAGTACCCGAGATCTCGGAAATTCCGAGATCTCACGAGATTGACATTTCCAGACTCGCGAGATCTTGAATTGACGATCTCGGGTCGAGATTGCATTCCTTAGTCATATTACGCATATTAGATGCATCTAAGGCAGGCCAACTTTCGGTCGCTGTGACGCGTGGCTTTTGGGACCCTGTATAATTGATTAGATCAAAAACTTATTTTCTCTGGTTAAAAATTTCATTAAACTGTCAACAAGATTTTATTTTTGCAAATGAAATGGCGCCAACAATCAATTTGATAGATACCCTACGTAAATTGCTATGCACGCCGCCATCTGTAAAAAAATATCAAAACTAAAACATCCGTTGCTAACGCCATCTAGCGAAAGAAAAGCTTTTCAGTCAAGAAATTGAAATGAATGTTGATTGCGATGCGATTGTTCCGTACCATTATCTATAAAAACGGCAAAAAAGTAATGTCTGTTGTATGGGAGCCCCCTTTAATACTTATTATAATCTGTTGTTTAGTATTTGTTGTTATAGCGCCAATAGAAATACATCATCTGTGAAAATTTCAACTGTCTAGCTATCACGGTTCATGAGATACAGCCTGGTGACAGACAGACAGATCCCAACAAAAACATGCATACGCATATACAAAAACGCCAGTCTCGCAGCCTGCGCAGTTTATTCTACCGTAAAAAGTTATGAGATCTAATTTTAAACCAAGTCGGATAATTTAACCAGTATCTGTGTATGGTAGAATCTTTCCAACAACTTTATTATCGTATACTGTTAAGTAACTACCTAATTAGTTAACTAATAACATTTATAGTGATCGGATCAATATAAGACATCTTTATTTCTTCAATAATAATTAGAATGACTTGGCAATCGCACGTAGAAAAGTTGTCGACTATAGGACCGTGTGTGCAACGTAATGTACCTATTGCTCTCGCTCCGAAATAATTCGTTGTTTTCTTATTAGTTAAGTTTATCTTTATTTAGAGATGTGTTGTGTTGAGTAATAATATTCATTTGTGCTCTGGGTGCTATAGAGTGGTCAGTTGAGCGCGATTGCCAAGTTATTCTAATTATTATTGAAGAAATAAAGTTGTCTTATATTGATCCGATCACTATAAATGTTATTAGTTAACTAATTAGGTAGTTACTTAACCCTTAATTTGGCAGATCAAAAAAAAACCGAAGTTTATAAAAATAATATCTGTAGCGTGTTTGGATGACATTAAGGGCCATAGGAAAATTCCTAAAATAAATATATTTCTATCAATTTTCCGGAAAAACCATGTTCCACACACGGAACATTGCCAAATTATCAGCGCACTCATTGCGTTCTCTAGGAAGAACATTGCCAATTTAGGGGGTAAAGTGTTAAATAAAAAAAACTGACATATTTTTATAAATAGTATATTGAAAACCTAAATAAGGCGTTACTGCTCCTTAGCTTTTCATTCAAAATTATCATATTTTATGTCTGTGTCATTTTGTACGAAACGCTAGGAAGCAGTTACGATTAACTTTTCCAGAAACTGGAAATCGTGTTTTGCATTTTATGCAAAAAACTGTGGTCTTTTTTGGCACTGCCTGCAACGGCCAAGTTCCCCAAATTCAGCAAAATGTCCAACTTCATCATATCTGATGGAGTTTGATGGCCTTGGGATGGTTGGCTTAGCTATGAAGCTTTCAGTGAAGTCAGTCTTCTTACGGCTTGCTGACTTACCGAGCATCACAAAGTTGTCATACAGTTCTCGCCTGAATTTTTTTAGGGGTAGCTTTTCACTTTGTTGTTTGCGGTACAGTTGCCAAGCATTATTTATACAAATGTCGAGGAGTTGTACAAATATGCCCATATACCACTTCATTGGGGTTTTGACTGAGTATTTGGCGGTGTTCCTTGGGAAGAACACCATGCTTCATAGGTTATTTGAAGTGTAAATACGTGTTTATTGAATTACATTTTAGCACTAACACGTTATGTATTTCTCAAACTCGTGATGCAATAAATAATTTGAGAAGAAACCCCATGCAAAATAGAAAAAAAAGCAACAAATATCTTCAGTAAAACAGGAGCGCGTCGGTTCGTTGACATTTTCGTTCCGAACTGACAGTTTTAGTGTTGACAGCAACAGAATAATTTTTTTTTAACACTTGCTGGATAAAAATAAAATACCTTTTTATCAATTCAGGGCCATTTTATCGCTAAATAAAGTCACTAGATTTTCATAAAGTTGGTGTTCCGTGCACAGAACATCACCAAATTAAGGGCTAACAGTATACGATAATAAAGTTGTTGGAAAGATTCTACCATACACAGATACTGGTTAAATTATCCGACTTGGTTTAAAATTAGATCTCATAACTTTTTACGGTAGAATAAACTGCGCAGGCTGCGAGACTGGCGTTTTTGTATATGCGTATGCATGTTTTTGTTGGGATCTCATTTCTTTTTGTAAGTAACTTTCCTTTTTTAGGGTTCCGTACCCGAAGGGTGCCAAACGGGACCCTATTACTGAGACTTCGCTGTCCGTCTGTCCGTCCGTCCGTCCGTCTGTCACCAGGCTGTATCTCATGAACCGTGGTAGCTAGACAGTTGAAATTTTCACAGATGATGTATTTCTGTTGCCGCTATAACAACAAATACTAAAAATCAAAAGAAATTTAATATTAAGGGGGGCTCCCATACAACAAACGTGATTTTTTTGCTCATTTTTGCTCGATATTGATAATGGTAGCAGGTAGACGCTTAAAATGTTCACAATATATTGAGTATATTATTTACTTAAAAAATAAATAATTAAATTAAAATTAAATTAATATTTAGGGGGGGGCTCCCATACATTTTTTTTCGGTTTTTATAGATAATGGCACGGAACCCTTCGTGCGCGAGTCCGACTCGCACTTGGCCGCTTATTTCTTTTCGGGTACTATTTCTTGTGCGTTAGCTACCGACTTTCTCAAAGCCCACTCCCTATCTCTATGGGCTCTTCTCTGTGGCTTTTTGATGTTACGATTTGTGACAAGTCTGGGCGGTGAATTATATAAATATAAATCATACCTCAAACCAAACCATACCGCGATTCAGGAAATGCACACCTAGCGACAGCTAATGGGGAATAGCGATATTAGACAATATTGTAACCGCTTTATTTAAATCATAGCTGGAACCAAACCATACCGCGATTCAAGATACACATAGATAGATACACATATCTATGTATTATAGGTACCTACTAGAATAGTTTTATTGTACGCGCAATTCTTCCCCTTACCTATCATCTCCGTCTCCTACCCAACATGGTTTGCTGGAAGAAATCTCTTATTAGAGATAAGCTCGCCTTTGTACATTTTTTTTTCTATGTTAAGCTATTTTTACTGTCATGTGAGTACAATAAAGAAATTACGAAATTACATAGCGACATCTAATGGGGAATAGCGATGAATCGAAGTAGTCGTGAACTGAGCTTATTGATAATTAATATATTATGAAATTGGGGCTAAAATTGCGCAATATTTGAGTTTTCCTTGGCTTTGCAGGCTAAACTTTAACCATGCTCAAAATTTTAAGCTTGTGGGTTCGCTAGAAGTAACCTTTAGAGTTTTCATGATCGTGAATCAGTGAGTCAGTGAGTGTCAAAATTGAGGAACTTTGAATTGCTGTACCTTCAACTCTACTGGTTCAAATTTATTGAAATTTTGAGAATATGTCTTATGACATGGTGCCTTTTAGCCGCCGGGAATTCAGGTGTCTATCTTTATCCACAACGGAGTAACAGGTAGGTCAAATATGCTCTGAATGGCTTCCTGTAAAGGATGTTACTGCTGCGCCCGTATGTTTTTTGCTCGACTTGGCTTGGGGGCGCTACCGCGCCCCCAGATAGACAGACGGACAGCGGAGGCTTAGTAATAGGGTCCCGTTTGGCAACCTTCGGGTACGGAACTCCAAAGCATGTGTTCAGTTGTTGCTTGATACTCGCAGGGGTCAATATCAAATCCTATACGGTACGTCCTGTTTAACTACAATTACATTATTTGGTAAGTGTACAGCACAAGTAAAGATAAATAAATCGGACTCTCACACGAAGGGTTCAACCGTTTTAGCAGATAATTTCCATCTCGCCATGTGGTCCGTAGTTACATCACAAAACATATTAATTTCAGAACACACACCTCACAAAATAATTATTTATTTATTACACACATACATGCTTGCGACATCACAGTTAAAACTAAATCGACACAGACAATAAATTAAAGGACAAAGAAACAGGTTATAACAATACAAACGTTACTTATTTATAACATAAACAAAAAGTGGCGACCTTTGCGAATCCCGTCAAAGAACACTGGAACAAGTCCACCTCAGTCCTCTCGTCGTAATGTCGTCTCTCCATCATAATGTGATTCGATGCGCGAGGCACAACTCGCACTTGGCTAGTTTGTGGGGATCCGTACCCGAAGGCTGCCTAACGGGACCCTGCTCTAATGCCGGCCTTCCACTAAAAAAGAGAAATGAGCGGAAGCGGAGCTAGCGAGCTTAGCGTGGAAGTACTTAGTTAGCAGTTCGCCATTGCGAGCTAAGCGGACTCCGTTCGGAGTCCGTTCCGCTCGCAGTGAAAGGCCTCCGCTGTCTGTCCGTGCGTCCGTGTGTGCGGGTTCTATCTGAAGAAGCGAAAGAACTAGAGAGTTGAAATTTTGACCGATTGTGTACATATATCTATTGCCGCTATAACAAGTATGTAATGAAATTTCGAATTGGAGCCGCCTCTACGTCCCCGTATAAACTGTCTACATCCACATATTTAGAGTAGAAAACAAATTCTAAGAGCTTCGTGGTTTAGAGGGTTTCACGCTTGCTTCTCACGGAGGAGATGCAGGTTCGAATGCCTGTAATGACCATGTACTATGAGGTAGGTACAAGGTACCTAATTTATATTTTTCTTACAAGTACGTTCTAACGGTGAAATGGTAATGGTACGGAATAACGGAACCCTTCATGCAAATTCGACTCGCATTTGATGGTTTTTATTCTTGTTATTTTGGGCGGCTAGGCTACTCGGTAAGTCTTCGTGACAGTGTTAACAATAACCGGCCAAGTGCGAGTCGGACTCGCGCACGAAGGGTTCCGTACGCACATGGTAAGCATAATATTGTGATGCGGAACTGCTGATGAAGACCACATATGGCCACCAGAACTGCTCAATACTAGGTACAAATACAATGCGTGGCTGACGGGCAGGCAACGCATAGCCTAAACCGGTGGACCTAGAGCCATGAAACTTTGTACAGAGGTTCCTTAGTAGCGTGGGGTAGCACTGAGATGGGGTTTGACAAAATTAATTCCCCAAGGGGGGGGGGGGGGGAGTAAGTGGTTACAGTGTGTATTAAACTCAATCTAATCAAATAGGGTTTGTGGAAGTCGGTTTTTTCTAAAGTTTACTTTTTGTTTCAATTATATTGATATAGATTCTACATTACTGTATTGTAGAGGCTACTTTGTTCCTTATATTAGCTCTAGGAACTGTTTACATACATCATGTTCTTGCTGAGTAAATGGGCACTGTGTTCAACATACAATATGTGATACTATTAGATTCGAATATGAAGCACGTTTTCTCTGATTTGACCACATCAAAACAATTAACGTGTTTACAATTACACTGATTGTAAGTTTTCGTAATGTTTAGCTCTCGACAAAGCGAGCTAAGAATCGATTTCTAAAGTAATTAAACCGTGAAGAGAAAATTAAAGTCCAACGACCTTAATGGAGGACAACTAAATGCCATCTTCTGTGTGAAGCCAGCAAATAATGTTCGCTAAAGTTGTGACGAGCCATCCGTGACATCAATAATGTGTAGCACATTATACCGACATTGCGAAACGGGACTTCATATAACGTTCCTTCGTAATGGCTTTCTGTTCCTGCCTCTCTGCCTCGCAGGCTTTTTACCACATTGTTCACATGTTACTACAAACGACACTTTTTTCTAACAATAATACCGACATTCCGATGTAAATTGTGTCGTTGTTTCATCATAGCCCAGATGTAGACATAGCCGTGTCGCAATAGATGAAGTTGTGTTCTGTCGGTCGGCTCACGCTGTTCCCATGTTATGTAGGCAACGATACCGTTAGCTCACCGATGACGCCGCCTTCACAAGCACCCGGTGCATATACAGGCACGTCGTGTGTGTATGTCGGGTCGGCTCTAGTCGGCACTCGGCGTGTGTCGCCTCTAACGAGCGACTATCTCCGACGACGCTCCCACGACGCACAAGAGACGACGAGGAAGCAATAACGCGCCACCTTAACTGTACCGCTGTATTACCCGCCCGATTGTAATGGCCCTGCGACGTAGATACCGAGCCGATGTGCCTATAAACGTCTTATCGAGCCGCATATTACTATACACATCTAGTATCTACCACACAAGTTGTATGGAGTCGGCAACTATTCTCGACTGAATTTTCCTTATGTTACTATTTAGCATTACAAATTTAACTCGACGCTCGCCTGGTTACCCGCGAACTGGCGAAGATTGTTCGGGTCGTCGAACTTTGACAACAACAGTTGCTACCTGCATTGTTCGACGCCTGCAATCCGTGTGAAACACCTATCTAGGCTGCAGAAACGGTTTGTCTTTATCTTTCTTTATAGCATTCTGCTGACGCGAATATGCTGAATTGTTTAGTTAGAAATTCGCTCGTATAATTCCACATTTCTCATGGTTTTATTGTTCGATGCGGTCTAACTTTCCAAGTTTGACGTAGTTGCTTGTTTGCACCTCATTTTTTATAGTCGCAGTGTTTCCAATCGTTGGCATCGTTTGTGTTTTGTTAATTTTCAACATCGCTAACGTAATTAGCAGTCGGTCGCTCGACTATTCATTACTGGCAATTAATTCCCGCGGGTTGCGATCCGCGGCGCTGAGATCGACCTCGTGGGAAATTAAACTGCGCGGGCCGTCTTCTCGGCGAGCTGCCGCCCGGGCCCGCCTGGCCCGCACAGCGCACGCCGCACCAATGTACATACGTAAGAGGAGCACTTTCTCTTACCCTCCCTCCCTGCCCGACCTGCCTTACACTACCTACCAGATTGCATGCAGCATCAAAGTTTAAATCCCACACCTAGCCCACCTATATGTAATTTGAAAATACAAAGTAAACTACCTGTCGTTCAATAATTAATAACACATTGAAATGAGTTTGCGTCCTTGTTGTGGGGTACGTGAGCAGCGCATTAAATATGTAGGCGTAATCAGGAGCGCGCAGCGGCGGACCGGCCCTCCGCAGTCTTCCTCGCCGCAAATTAACAATCACTGATCAACCGACGCGATGACGTATCCACTGTTACGTGCCGATCTACACCAATTACCAATACAACGGTCACGCTTATTAACACGCCACTCGACACGTAACCGCAAACGCTGAAATTGCACTGAAAATATTCTGTGGAGACATTTCATCGCCATTTTCTTAACTGTTGCGTTTGTAAATTAGATAATAGCCTATTGATTAAAAACTTTAAGCCGGTCGTTACCTAGATACTCTCGTGGTTCGTGTCTGTGCTGTCGCTCCGGTGGAGGAAGCACGTAGACATTATTGCAAGGGGGCAGGTCCGGTGCGAATCGGATCGGAATCGGTCAGGCTGCTCGATTGCAACGTCCGCCACGCATCGCCGACCGAGGAGAAATTCAACAATACTTTAACCAATAGACAGCCTTCCCCGGATACCCGAAACGGCATACTTGCGAAACTTCTTGCAGTCGCTCCAACAACGCCGCTGCACGCCATCTAAATCAAAATCGCTCGAATTTCCTCGAGGTAAACTCGCGATGCGCAAAGATTTGCTCGACTGAATAATTATAACGTTAAAAGTTAATGAAGGCAGTGCGCGTGTCGTCGAGCCAAGGAGGGTTCTGGTGTTTGCACAAAGCCAGGGCCCGAGGCGCAACGTCGCGGCCACTAGTGCCCCGGCCACGCGCCGCACCGCGGTTATGAGATTATGCTCGCTTTGACGGCTCCACTTGTCTTAGCTCTCCTAGCTGATATTTAAAAACCTAATTGCCTGTTTACGAGTTGGTCGTTGCTTAAAGCTCTTTGCATGCCGGACGTGACACCCAACCCCATTTTATGTTTTTACGTGTTCGGAATACAGCCCATTTTTTACCAAAGCTGAAAATATGCTACGGTATCATTTTAACTTGCCTATCCGTCACGCCGCGTGAAATGTGAAAGTCATAGTTTAGAAGGAGTTAGCGGTAGTTTCCAGAGTGCAATAAACTCTTTATCATATAAGTTGCATGCGGCCGCAATTACTCGGTCATATTACGTCTCAATTATATTGCTATTAACGCTGTTCCGGCAGCTAGGAGGCGCATAGGCGGGCGAAGTCGATCGTTCATGGCGAGGCATAATTGACAGAATCACCGTCTCAGCGAATACGTTAGATGAGTAATTATTCGGTTCGACGTGTTGTTAGGGCGAGGGGGAGCATATTGAAGCTCGAGCGAGATCCGACGGGGACCGGGAGGCTGCTATTTCGCCGAGATAAAGAGTGCCCGCCTTATTGCCCGCGCCGCAGCAGCCGGCTGCCAGCGTCGCTAACTAACGCTTATTAAACTTCAACAACGCCCGCGCTGATCACTTCACCTTCTTGTTTACTCTAAACTTAGATTAATCGCTCGCTCTCTCCCATTTGCGCAACTATTTCTCTCCCAACTTTGAGATTGAAGATCCTGCATTTATGAATGTGGCGGTGGATAAAAGAGCACCGGCGTTTATTATTCAATGAGGCCTAAATATAGTGCGCAGCTATACGGTCGGTCATTCGGAATGTGAGCCATACATTAGTCTAATGGACTGCAGTCCTCCGTTGGCTACCTGAATAGAAGTGCAACACAAGTTGCGTTGCGTTTGAGGAAATGCAAAGATTCCCAAAGAAAATGAATGAATCACAGATTACTTAGTGACTGAGATTTCACTTGCCATCATGAGCTAGATTAGACGATTAATCATGCAGTTATTTCATTGTGAGCAAAGCCACAACGTTAACATAACAAGTATTACGCTGTATTACAATATTGATGACCTCATTGTGGAACGTGTAGGGAAATAATCATAATGATGAACAAGTTTGATTCTACTTCTGACATTTTTGTACAGCGATAAAATGTGGTGTGATGTGGTCTTCAATGCAGATTGTTTTGCAGTTTTTTTTTGCTTTGATCAAATCGGTTTCATAATGAATGTTGCTCAGAATGATGTCCCTAACAAACTAGTTTCTCAATGCGATAATTCATTTACACGTTGTAGATATATGAGGTTTTACATAGAATATATGATAGTAAAGTTTTAAGACATTGCATACCTGCAAAATAGTTAGTTTAGTTTAGGTATCGTAAGTTAATCGTAGTGTGCGGCGGGCGTTTTAAATTAGAGCAGAGTAGGCCGGACAGCACCGGCGGCGCACCGGGGCTCTGGCTGCCTGAAGAGGAAGTCTGCGCGTTATTTAAGATCCCTCGCCCGTGCCGCATTGCCGCCGCATCAGCGAGACACCCGCGCCGCGCCGCGCCAAGTCACGCGACCTGCCTCCACCTACTCCATCCGTCACTCATGCCCTCCATCCACCCTCCAACCAACCAAGCAGACCCCACGATCTATTGTTTTATTTTATTTTAAAACCACTTTCCTTAGATTCGATTCTATGATAATCCAAACTCGCGAACAGAACACGATTTGTCTGTTGCAATTGAAAGCTGCCAGTTATGCATTATGCATTCACCTGCAGGGATTTATTAGGTGAGGTTAGATATAATGGCTTGTGTTGTTTTGTTGACGCAAACATCTTTGAAGGGTTTGTAATAATAAGGTGGCCCCGAGGTGCGGTTTGTTGACTGTGGGGAGAGTTCAGTCCGCAGCGCCCCCAGCCCCCGTGAAACATTGACGCTGAGGCGGAGGCTCTGACACGCACAATGGCCATTCTGTTTGCTCTGACTGGCAGCGCTGATGTTGCTTACGTTGCGTCGTGTACTCGTGTTGCTTTGCTTCCTACAACTAATCGCTGTGTGTCGCTCGTGGTCAGCTACGACGTGATTAAACTTCAAACCACAACGCTATTTTACGTGCATTGTACGTACATAACCATTGTCACGGTATATTGTGCGCACTCAGACTGTGAAATGCTAAGTTTGCGGTACACAAATGCTGTGGCGTACCTACCTTTCTTTCGTGTTGTAAAGCTTGTTCTTGTTTGCGCTTTGCATACTGGACAATAACTGAATGAGTTGCTGTTCTGAACTTCTGACTAAACAGAGTCAATTCAAAATCTAAACAGGTGGTGGTTTACGGGGTTTGGAATACAGTGTCCTGTGGCCGGATTCTGTAAGCGAATTGCATGAGAAGCTAGAGATGGGTTAATAGCCAGATCGTTTGGCTATTAACCAGATAATAGCCAGTCGATAACTCAGCGGAATAGCTATAGCCAGTGCGCAAAATACTGGTGTTGTTTGTAGCGTCTCGGTGCTGTCGATAACTCAGCGGAATAGCTATAGCCAGGGCGCAAAATGCTGGTGTTGTTTGTAGCGTCTCGGTGCTGTCGATAACTCAGCGGAATAGCTATAGCCAGGGCGCAAAATACTGGTGTTGTTTGTAGCGTCTCGGTGCTGTCGATAACTCAGCGGAATGTTGCGTTCTCGCTATATCTATTGCCACGCGATCCGCGTATGAATCACGACCCTGTAAAACTGAGTCCGTTTTCTAATATTTTACTTGTCACACGCAATCACGGCGCATGTTTGACTTTGTTATCCCTCGCCACTAGCCACTAGGCTTCCCTTAGCCGCTCCGGAGACAAATATCGGAGCTACGAGCCTCTTTATATTTGTCGTCGAACTCGTGAAAGGATTTGCCCGGCTCCCGGTGTCCCTGCCGCGCCGTCCCGCCTGCCCCGTGGCTCGGCTACTAGGATTCCCGATGTCAACAATCGCAAAATCCAAGCTTAACGTTAGAAACCCAGATTAATGGGATTTGATGAGATTCCGGCGAAAGTTTAACTTCTCATGTTCTGTGCCGGCAAGGTATACGTTTTGTAATGTAAAATTGACACGCGATTTCAAGTGTACAATCGTACGTGAAATTACAGGTAACAGGCGGAATATGCAAATGCAATAAGTATTTGTAATGAGATTTTATGCCGAAAATGAAAGCTAGTTCTTATTTTCTAACGATTTTTATATTGACTTTCCATTCTCAGTATTCTGGCTTCAGCAAACTCTTTTATTATACACTCACTTGATTGAAAACTAGCGTTGTTGTGCAAATAGGGTTAGCAATAATAGGTCACGTAGGGACGTAACGCCTTCCCCTTTTTAGCGAGCGGAGCAAACATCGCCCCTTCGCCCTTTGTCACCGAGGTCGGATCAATTAGGGAAGAACGACTGTTGCCATAAAATAAAGGTAACAAATCAAGTTGCTTGCGAAAAACTCCGCTCTTTGTTTTTTTTTACCACCGACTCGATCGATTGCGATCTTTTCACTCCATTGTTAGCATATTGCGCGCCTGATTTTCATTCTTTTACGACACGAATCGGTGGTTGTGACATTTAAAGTTCAGGCTGATATTTGCATCCGTGCCTGTTGTATCTATGTCCGGTATATAAACCGTGACTGAAAATTGATAGTTTCCTCTATTTTCCTGGACCTTTACAAACAACTTGATGTAAAATTCTATCAATTGGACATTCGGTTACGTAGTCAAACCAATATTAAATAATATCTGCCTCTGCCACCCTGTATGGGAAATGGTTTATGTTTATTTGCATTTAAAACATGCCCAAAGGGGCTCATCAAAACCAGATTCGTGTATTTCTAGCAGATATCTATACCTATAGGACAATAAAATTATCTACACTAGCGAATCTTATGTTATACAGCTGCGCTATTTAAAAATAAGTGAATGCCATTCGACTGTTTTGAATGATTTTAAAAGTTTCTATTCTGTCCACAAAATGACGGACTCCACAACTGTCTTAGAATTACATTTTTAATTTAAAGACGTGATTACGGCAACTTGCTTGTACTAATTAAAACAAAGATTAACGAGTACTTCATGAGGTCAAGTTGGTTAGGTTAGGTTAGATTAGTGCTTTTGTTAAAGTTCGTTTACCGGGGCATTTAAAATTGTAATTGACTATTGTTTCATCTTTAAATCCCAAGAGATTATAGTTCGAAACATTTCCTCAAGTACGCATGCTTAGTGAAAAATGAATGAAAATAGATTAATCACTGGTCTGTTGCATTGCAAGTTTAGGATTATATTTTTTCTACGTTACGGCTAACTCGGTGAGGGTTTCGGTGCGAGTACTCGCCGTAGTCAGTTAAGCCAGCACAATCGCGCTAATTCCGTCGCGGCTTCAGAACCGCGCCGGCTAATTAGCCGAGAGTTGGCATCGCAGTGCTGTGCATAGTGCATCCGCTCAAACGACCCGCCAGCTCATTACGCGGGTGGCAAGCTCTAGCGGTCAGCTGTATCTGTCGCGGTTTGCTTTGAATTACGCTTCCCTGATAACTGTACTCTACGCCTTCATAAAGATTCCACGACCGAACACTAGCGAAAAGTTTCTTTAATCAGTTGAAATATTCAAATGTTGGCGAGTTTGCGTTCGTGTCTAGGGCGCAGTTGTCAGGTGGAAGACGGCACTGCAGACGGTCACGGAACAGACACGGGCAGGCGGGCAGCGCGGCGCGCGATGTTCGCGGAAGGCGCGATAACATCGCGTGAGAGACGGCCGGCACGCTCCGCCGCGCAAGCCAGTCCGCAAGCCAAGCAAGCCACTGCCCGCGCCGCCGCCGCCGCCGCCACCGCCACCGACCAACTCCGAGCTATACTCGTCACGCTGCGTTAATGGCTCTACAACACGCCAACACTCGACTATCTGTACCGCTAGCCCGCTAGCCCGCACCCTCGATACACTCACTAATCACTATTATCTATGCCGACCGTAAACAATACATTATGTAAAACAATACAGAACTCCGTTTGCCTATTAATATTGCCTGTTTACTGCCGTTTCAAGAATGATCCAGATCTGATATGGCAGGTTTATCGGGTTTATGAGTTTCATATCAAAACGTTCACAAAAGAAAATGATGATCAGATAATGAGCAGGTAACCCTATTGTATTTGTATTGCGCGTAAGCCTAGAAATAAACATAACAGCAATTTTTATACGCGACCGTTTTTGTGGATACACTGGTTTAAATAATACTACCTACAACACCAACAGCGATATCTATTGATTTAGTCGGTGTTTGTAACTGAATATGTGGGAGGTGCGGCCGGCAGATGTCAGTCGGCTGGGCACTGATTAAACTTAATTAACTGAAGCCATTTACACGCATAGTCCGGGCGTGGCAGTCTGTCCTCCCTTCCTGCCGCACCCGCAAGCCGCTCGCCAAGTCAACACTCGCCCTCTGTGATGTATCATTACATGTTGTTCCTGAGTTGTACGATGAGTCACACCCTGCCTCAGATGGACATAATATTATTATCTAGAATGGTCAATAGAAAATCTACAACATCTTCCATACTAGTACAGTTTAGACGTATACGGGCTCGGGCTGTATCGAATGAACCGTCATAGATATAGGTTTGATATTCACAGAATGTGTATATTGTTTCGGCTATAGCAACAAATAATGGACTACGTAACTACAAGAAACGTGTTTTTATAAATTTTTTTTACGAGGGCTGGAAGTCTGAGGTCAACTCGAACTTGACCGTTTTTTTTTACAATAACAGAATGAAGCCTAATTCGTCTTCTGGGACCAGCCGATCACCTTCATAAAAATGGTGTCATGTTTGTCCAAGAACCAAGGACAGAAAAAAAAAACTGTGCATCAAATATCATGCACATGAGTGCAATGACCTATGATTGTGGTCTGCCAAAATTTTATTAGCGAAAGCCAGTGTGTTTCTAAGTACAAAAAATTAGACACACTTTTGATGTATTAAAAGAGTTTAGGATTTGATTAAAAGTTTAAAGATATAATTATTAATAAGTCTGATTTTGCAAGCAAATAATGGTTTACTTGTGTTTAAACGATTACCAAAAACTCACTTATTTTACAACAAAAAAAATCGAAATGACTGCCAAAATTGATAAATGTTCACCAAATTGTGTTTTATGAAATACTGTAGAAATGAAGCTACTTTTTAGGGCACCGTACCCGAAGGGTGCCAAACGGGACCCTATTACTGAGACTTCGCTGTCCGTCTGTCCGTCCGTCCGTCCGTCCTGTCTGTCACCGGGTCCGTCTGCACGAACCGTAATAGCTAGAAAGCTGAAATTTTCACAGAATGTGTATATCTGTTGCCTCACCAACCACAAATACTGAAATACGAGAGATATTGCTAATTAAAGGGGGCCCCGATACAAGAGACGTGTTTAGATACACTTACGCATTTCAAAATGGAGATCTTGACTGAAACTGTTTATTTATTGTCATAGCAACCATGTCATAGACACATATACTACACATTTAAATATGATAGCATATTTCGCGTCAACCCACATGGTTGTGGTAGCTCAGCCGGTATGATGTAGACTCTCAATCCGGAGGTCGTCGGTTCAAATGTCGTGAAGGCATAAACTATTTAAATTTTCTTTTTGTTTATTTTTTTATTGTTTTGAGTGCTTTTCATTTGTTGTACGATGGTACGGTACCCTTCGTGTGCGATACCGACCCGCACTTAACCGATTTTATTTTTTTAATTCTATACCATAGAAATATATAAAAGTGACCTAAAGTTCGTGACCAATTCGGTTTTGTGAAACTACATGGGGTCGCCTCGCTTCGCTCGGCTCCAGGTGGTTCATTAAGTTGTGTGTGACCTAACACAATCTATCTATATCTAGTATTGGCACAGAAACTGACCTAAAACAACCAATTATTATTTTAGTAAAACAACTTTTGGTGAACACATCACTTTTGGTAAGCAAAAACATTTTTAATACAAAATGAGTAATTATTCTGATAAGTGTATGTTTATTTTGGAACTTAAAGCATTGTTTTTTAGGCACATCGGTATAAATTGCATTTAGTTTATATGGACTTCATATTTTTTACGTGGTACTTACTTTGTCTTTTTTTTTATGAGCCTGTAATATCCCACTGCTGGGCAAAGGCCTCTCTCCCCCTCTTCCACTCCATTCGATCCTGAGCGGTCTCCTTCCACTCTTTATCCCATAGAGCCAACTCATCACTCCATCTCTTCCTGGGTCGGCCACGCTTTCTCTTTGCATTTACTGGGAGCCAGTCTGTGGTTCTCTTAGGGACAAAAAATAAATTTGGTGAACATTTAAATTGTAGCCATTATGTTTTACACCTATTGACGTATTTGGGAATTAGACGATTGACTTTTTCGGCGCGACTAGCTAAGGGTTAA
The DNA here is from genome assembly GCA_963457715.1 of Argyresthia albistria. NCBI lineage: Eukaryota > Metazoa > Arthropoda > Insecta > Lepidoptera > Argyresthiidae > Argyresthia > Argyresthia albistria. Next base: position 3,809,423 of record OY735262.1, on the reverse strand, counting down.
ACGACCCGCACTCACTACCCACAAAACAAACATAGGTAAAGAAAGGAACTTTGGCTCGCGCTATAACAGATGTGCTGCAAAACAGAAATAGCACTTCATATACACGAGCAGCACCCAAATTTTGTTCCAGCTGAGCTCTATTTATCGTTTACGAGGCGAACTATAAACTAGTTTGATTGTTTCAGTTTTACTTACTTCCACTCAATACTGGCATACGAAACATTCAGTTTGTGGGATAGGAAACGTAATGTATTCCGTTGTTAATACTTGGCAGGATTCGTAGGGTGGAACTTCTACAGTAAGCCATACAACTGGGGCCCGATTCACGTAATATTTAGTAAATAATCACGAAGCTGCAATTATGACAACGATCGGACGTCATCGCGCCTTAAGGGGGCTGCGACCGCGTGAATTTCCCATACAAACGTGAAACAGTTAGACTCTATCCTGACCAAAAGAGATTGTTGGCAGGCTCAAGATACGTTTATTCAGGGTCGTGAGTCGAATATTGGTGATATCGTTGAAACACTGGGTAGCGACTCGCCGGGAATTCGTAGATAGTCTTCAGCTCCTTGGTAGACTCGTAACAAATCCAGCTGGTCCGCTTCTCCAGACGTCAACAAGAGATATGATTAGCGCCAGGAGGATTTTACAACTCGGCGTGGAACCCTGGAAAGAGATCAGTGTGAATGATAGGAAAACAAGAGCGCTACAGCGCCCAGCTATCAGGCGACGGCTCCTCACACGGAGACTTCCGACGAGGGCCCTAGGGTAATTAGGATCTAAGAGTGCCGCAGTCCAATAAACACTCTATAGAAAAGGGAAATACACAGAGAATATAAAATACACGAAAATAAGAAAGACTAACTACGAACAAATGCTTACCCAAAGGTTGGGGATAATAAATAAGTTTTATAGCAACATCTGCACTTTACAGCAACTCGACATTCAGCTCCAATAAAAGGGACTAGCCCATCGCCGCAACTATAGGCGTGACTTAAAAAAAATTGTGCAGAAGGTACGTCCTCACGTTACAGAGCTCAAACCAGGACTGCGTCAAAAAAACAATCAGCTGCCTGACGAGATTCTAGACTCGAATTAACAAATTTCTAAAGTTTTACTTTTTATCTGACAAATCCGCCAGTAGCCAATATGGTCAAAGAGGTAGTACGTTACAAACGTAATACAAAAATGATTTGAATTTGAGAACTAGTTCAAAGCATTTAGACTGTTAATCGGATTTATACACTGTCAACGTAGGTTGTGGCCTGGTCGTATACCAAGGTTCTTATTCAAATTACTTAAAAATATTTTTAAATTGGTTGAAGAGGAACCCTGGTATACAGAACAGGAACCTGCGTAAACAGTGTATAAATCCGATTAACAGAGTCTGAATGCTTTGAATTAGTTCTCAAATTCAAATCTTCACAACCTTTATATCAAGAACGCGTGGACGTATCAAGCTGAGATTTATATCAATTGTTAAGGTCTGTGGTCGCATAAAGCTGTGAAAAAATAAACCTTCTAGGTTAACGCAATCAAACGATACGACCGCTTATGCTGTAAAATTGTTGGATTTTCATAGTAATCGCAATGAACCCAAAACCTATAGGGTACTTCCCGTAGGCATGAAATTTGGCACAAAGCAAGGTCTTATAGCACAATTAAGGGGAAAAATCTGAAAACTGCAAATTTCTGTCATTCTACAAAAATATTCAATTTGGTTTACATGGATGACATCATACTTTAGTTTTTTATGTGGAAACCTTATTAGAATACTGCACAGGCACGATGTAACTTAAGCTGTGTCCCATGATACGGATTTTTCTAGTATGGGACACTACCCACAAGTTGTAAAATGTTAATAGTGCTTACTGAAATAAATAAATTACTTACTTACTTACTTACTTACTTACTTATTACACGTGTAACGCTCTCCAAATGTGATCGGGAACCCTTGGTGTGCGAGTCCTAAACGCACTTGACCGTTTATTGGTTATGTTCGTGCTAAGGTAAGAGCATCACAAGAGCATTGAATAAGCATTGTGTACAAGAATTGGGCACCTGGTTGACGTCGTCTGACCTTGCTGGTATTTGTGGATTTCGTTGGTTAGTCAAAAGATCCTTTGAGGGTCGCCAGTAAAAAATACTTTTAGTAAGGTTACTGTTACTTAGGGCTAGAAAACGGTAAAAATATGCTGTTTTTCTTATTATAATACGATATAAATGCAAATGAATGAAGAGGCCATGATTTATAATCTCTTATAGGCTGAGGGCTAGTTTGGGTTTCGTCTGGGCCATCGAAGGTTGTGCCGGGCCCATCTCCGCAGCCGCGAGATTTATCGCGGCCCAGCACGCAGCTGGCGCGCGGCTCATCGCCAGCGCCCTTTTATCAGCCGAGTAAAACACGCCCGTCGCGTTAATTTGTTTGTTCTGACGCGCCCCAGCTAATGAATCGCCCCGGGCCGGACCCGTTGCCGCGCCGGCAGCACCGTGACCCCGGCCGCCCTGAATTAAACGTTTACACCCCCCAATTTGTTACACACTTGCAAATAGATCGTTAATCGCGCTATTCGACCTGACCCTAATATGTTTTTTGGCACGTCCTCACCAGTAAAACCCAAACAAGACATTTATACTGCTGATACCAAAATTAAACATCTCTTGGATAACTCTTCAGTAATCTGACAACACATCTTTCAACAGTGATGTATAGCTGTGAAAAGCGTGGCATCGAAAGTCCCGGTGTTGTCTAATAAATATGTAGAGCGGGCTGATTTAGCGCGCGTGAATCAGCAACACTCAGGTGAGGTCGCATACCGCCGTAGTACCTGCGCGCCCAAAATATCCCCGACTCACGCGCACGCCCGCCGCCGACGACCGCCCCCGCGCCGACCGCCCAGCCCGCGACACTCTGCATACTCCAATACATTTACACTTTTGATATTTTGGGATTCTACGTGTTTTGTTTACTGCACAACCAAGAAACCAACGCAAAATCGCTCGCACAAAAACATCGTTACTCTCACAATTCTATCGCACCTACTTATTGTACTGTAAACGCTTTCTACGTTCTGTTTGGTTCACCGCTTAATTAGGTACTGCTCGTAAAACTGTCTTCCTCATCTTATATTTACCGCGTTTGCCCTTTTTATTATCCGATTACTTGGGCGGCGAGGTCTGTGAAGCGCTCTCCGTCTCAAGGGGTGCCGTTTCATTTGTTTCCTCTGAAATTACTTTAGACCACCTTCCTCCGACCTCGCGCCTCCCGCTCGCTTGCCACTTGCGAACGACGAACATCAACGTGTAATTAGCTAAGATTGTTGTCACGAACGCTTGCAGAGTCACAATTAGCAATTAATGTTCACTCCGATACGATTACGTTTTATCAGAGCCAGGCGTGTCCAGTGGGAGTGAAACATAAACCTATGTAGAGATAACGCGTTTCGTATTTATTACTCTCATGTTGCGTACATATTTTGGTATGTTCATTAGCGAGCAGATGAATAGGTGAGCGACTAGCGCAAAGTTGAACGTTGACGTGTTAGAGGCTCGGGATATAAATGTACATATTTGATGATCGACCGAGGGTCGTGGGCGGCGATAGCGCGCGTTGCAATTAGCAGGGCACTCGACACTACGTCCCCGCAAGCGAGTAAGCGCGGCACACGACACTACACATCACATGTGATGCACACTCGTGTGTCGCCGCGCAAATTAAAACGCGACACTCAAACCCGACCCGATCGCACTCTAACTGCAATTCGTTCAGCGGACGAGCCCTCTCAAAACAATTCTAAAAACGCCTCTCCTTCGATCCGCAGAAAATAAGGTTTGTTTGGTCGATTGTTGGGTATCTCGCTGTAAGACGTGAGAAGATTTGTGGTCTGCAGGCGGCCCGGGCGGGCGAGCGCGGCGGCTGTGGCGGGGTCCCGCGGGCGCGCCTCGTTGTAATTGAGAGCGCCTGCGGGCCGATAATTGTGCCGGCCCGCTAACGCCCGGTAAATCATCCCCGTTACTCTCCATTACCCCAATGATACCAAATTGACTCGTGAGGATTTCGCCAGATGAAAGAACCTTTCCTCAACGTAACATATTTCCTATTGGGCTTAAGACTTAAAACTCCCCAGAGCGTTGCTGTGGATAATAATGCTTTTCGCGTAATGTGAAAAGTTATAAGGGCTTTAATGTTCTGTCTCACATTGAAAAGCAATTTTCATTCGACGGCACGAGTATGTCGAGGGTTACCCTGAACATCACGACTGGAAAGTCAATGAAGCTAAGACATGCGAGCTTTTTAAACAAACTTTATATGCCCATAAAACAGAAAGAAGGTGTGCGATAAAACGATCGCGTGACTCAAGCGATGGTGAACACTTTCGAGTCACTGTGAAGCTTCTCCATTTTCACCCATAAGCTCTACGGGCTCTACATTATTTCGTCTTAATTTCATTGAAACCTAAACCCTAAACTTCATTGAATAGTATATTTAAAGAATATAAAACGACCTTGTGTAAATCTGGTCTAAAACTTCAATGTGGGTTAACTGCAAATTATATAGTGAGTGTTGCCTAGGCTTCGAGTAGTAGACGAAGTGGTACCAACATCGTGGTGGTACTAGAAACTTATCGCCCTCCGTGACGTCAGTCAGGGGCGGTGCCGACATAGAGGCATGTAGATCGCGAAATTGATTGCATGTTATCTGATGCGGCACGGGTCTTCGCTGTTTAATCCTGGCGTCCGCGCGCTCACGCGAACTCTACAGGAGGCATCGCTCCTCGCCCTTCGTCCCGGGCCCTCCTTCCCTCCCGCCGCCGAGGTAATTACCCGAGTTAGCACCGTGTGCAGCGGCGACGTCGCCGCCTCCGACATCTAGCCCAGTAATTACAAACGATTTAACAACTGTCTACTCTATGCATACACCTTCCATGCCAAACAATCTTGTTGACATACCTCAAATCCGAGATCCGTTGCGAATAAACGAAGTTGATTGAAATATGCAATTTTCAGATCATTAGTTGAAGTGTCGATGTGGCGATACTGGCGTATATTTTAATGGCTGTTTCTGTCGTCGTTCTCTTTATTTGATCGGCGAGTCGAGGAAAGTCGCGACTCGACCCGGGACTGGCTGTGCTAATTGCCCCGTGCAATATAGAAACAATGTCAAAACTTCGAACCGCTTCTCCGCCCCTAACGCGAACTAAAGCCCCGTTTACATCACGGGCGAGTTGCATCGTATCGACGAATAGCGGAGCGAGGAAGCCACTACTAGCGCACTTAGTAAGAGAGTTAGGAGTAATATTTGATTTATAATTATCAACTGTAAATGAAAATTAATCCAATACTAATTCCAGTCCAGATACAACCAACAACCTCTGTACAAAACACTGGCGTCCGCACAGGCTTGGCTAATTGAGTTGGTTGGTTTACTTCGAGAGCTCGACTCTGTTGTCCACACATTGCTCTACAATATCACGTATTTCAATAAACTTAAGCAACAAGTAGCTAGGGAAAAGGCAACTTTCCTACAGTTTTCTCATTTGCTTGAAAAATAACTCGCTTGTAGTGTAACCGCGTTCGCGTCCGTGCCGCTCCCCGCAATCCCGTCGTCGCTTTTCGCTCTTTTATTTAAAATTCACTTACCCAGCTGGAAGATTGTTATTCGTTATGAAAACAAAGTTTAAAAGTTAATTACACTTCTATCTCAGAGTTAACTAGATATTAAAGATGCGATTTGTTTGTTTCAGGTCAGTGACGTATGGTGTTAAAGTTCTAACAGGTAGAGTACTAGTGTTAAGGACCATATATTTACTTTCGGATAAATGGGTTGACTGCAGGGCAGAACGTCATGACGCGTCATTTAGTATTATTGAAGAGTAATTCAACTCTTATGAAGTTTCGTCGAGTTCCTGCACATGCGTTAACATAAAACTCACATTTAGATGTAGTTTTCGGGAAGAAACTGTCCATTGTACGAGATATTTCAGAATGTATTTTTTGTGCAACATACGAATACAAATGAATGTTGAGTTGGCCTTCTCACTCGCAGGCAGATGTGTCAGATAGGTAGGATCGACAGTTTAATTACCTTGTAGGCGAGTGTCCGGGGCCGCTAGGCGCGAGGCGGGACTGTAATTGATAGTGGCGTGTGACGGACGGGCGCGGGCCCCGGAGACCGCATACTCCGCTGCACTACGCGCCTACGCCGGTGCGACCATCATTATCATAATTATTAATTATTGCCTTTTCTCGGCCGCCACTACCAACCACCTTACCCACTGCCTTACTACGACTAACATAATGCAGAGATCGAGATTGGATGTGTGATATCAACAGTAAAAGAAGAGATCGTTCTCAACTATATTATCGATACCAATTTCCTTACGCAGGTAACAAGAATAACAACTTAGTTTGTACGCGAGCGAGTGTATTGTCCGTGCCGAACCGGCTTCCGTGGCCGCCCCTAACATTTGCTATTATAATACAATTTCACTTTACATTCGTGACCACCTAATTCAGTACCTCGTTACAAAGAAATCTTATAGACGCCGAGCCGTTAAATTTACTCAACGCGGTTCGCTGGCTTCTGGCTGAGCGGCGCCGCCTGTTGACGCTGCTTGTAAAACAAACGCACAAGCTTACCTCTGCAAACTAAACTACCCAAAACTTTTGAGTTTTGAGGGCAGGCCTAATAACGCAGCAATTTGTGGGACCCCTGTTTGCTCACTTGGCGAGGCGATTTGATGACCCTGACTTATTCAACCTGTCGGGATGCGGGCTCGGGGCCTGCCACAGAGTTATTATAATTTTCATTTCACTATTTCAAAAGGTGGTGATGTTTGAGTTAAGGATTCCAGGATTGTTTTGATAATTGTTTTTAACTCTTACTAGTTCTGACGAAATTATATTCCTAACATCACCATGTGATCTCCTATCATAAGTAGCAAAAACTTTCCACTGTTTTTGTAGGAATTTTCTCGGACTCGCTCACAAACTACAAATGGAAGAAAGCAGACCTCCCGGCCTCGGGCCTTCTCGTCGGTCACCAAAGCTCGGTTTCACTAGAGCGCGCGAGAGTGAAACCAACTGCGTTGCGTTTCTCCTGTGAAAGCCACACTACCAGTTTATACAATATATGCAACATCCATTTGTCTATGTAACTTATATTAGCCCTGAAAAACACATTCAACACCCGAAACGGAGGTCATAGCACGAAGCCTTGCTAAACTCCCTTGAGGATTATTTACGCAGCGCATCATGCGAGCTCAAAAATATTTATTGAACAAATATACCGATGATCGTGTTTTTACTCCCTTCCTGGGCCTGAATTCTACTGTACACAAGCATACCACAAGCCTGCCACAAGCTTCAATACGACGCATTTGGTATTCTACTAAAACCGGAATCGCAATTCACAAGCGCCAGCCTGACGCCAGCCTACTGTCCGACAGTAGAATACGAAGTAGGCTGGCGCTTGTGAATTGCGATTCCGGTTTTAGTAGAATACCAAATGCGTCGTATTGAAGCTTGTGCCAGGCTTGTGGTATGCTTGTGTACAGTAGAATTCGGGCCCTGGGTATTGAAGGCGACATAACGTTGTGGTTTTTAAACTACGTATTACATTTACATGCCATTATTTACATGTATAGTGTGCCATTGAATTTTATGTTTCATTCGCAAATTACAAGTGCAGATCAATCGAAGTACTCGCCGCAGAGGCGATGTAAAAGTGCTGAAGTAAGATGAGAAAAGTCGTAATACCGTGGCGTCTGTCTACATAAAGTGTCACATATGAGGGACCGTCTCACCGGCCTTATCGCTAAGTGATATTGATTAGCGGCGGCGAGCGTGCTCTCCTCGCGAGTCGGGAGGTGAGAGGTGTTTTATGCCAGAGACACGTCTGCCTCGCCGCCAGCCTCGAGTCGTGCCCGCTACGTGCTTACCTCCCGCGGGACACTCGCCGTACTTCCGAACGGAGATATTTATAACCCTCCCAGCAGCCTCTATTACCTAATGTTACGTTTTACGGTGGCCCTTATTACGGTTGCTTTTCCGAACTGTGTCACTCCTATCCGACCTTTATGTTATTTCTTAGTTTTATTTATTCATCCATTCGGTGCAGGAAACATTTCGAGTAAAGTTAGGGAGCTACGGTGTCGGTCTCGACCCCGACTTGTTGTATCTCGGAAAGCGGCCCACGTGGCGGTCACTGGTGGCTCGCAAACCCGCCATGTCGAAGATATTCTTTGCGGCAATCGTAAATTGGGTTGTTCCCGGCGGGATACGCTGCCGCCGCCGCCGCATACACTAATCGCATTCGCCTCCGCCTGCCTAGTGCCTAGCGCCGCCACCGCCGCGGTAATGGCCACGAGAAAGCCTCCTTTGTTGCGGTAGCGATTTGTTATATCTCTGCGCTTTTCCGCGATATACCTGCTTTTCTTCGCTCAATTGTTCTTTCGGATCGGCTGTTTTGTTGAGTATAAACTGCTTTGTCACATAAATCTGTTAAGTCGCCTTTCTATAGCTACATTAATGACCCCCCGCTTCATTGTAATGTAAATGAAAGTCATCGTTTACTTTACTTGATCTCGACAGGAGGTTCATCTCGGTTAAGCTCTGAAGTCGTCAGCAATTTGAATTCGTTAAATTGTTAATTCTGCAACAGAGTCACCGGCGGTTGCGATTGTTATAATAAGTGTATTGTGCGAGCAGTGATAGTAAGGAGGAGTAATAGGTGGTCGGCAGCAGGCGAGGCGTTGAGGCGCGCTACGCCTGGCCGCCCGCCGCCCGGTTGTTCAACTCGCGTGGTTTTGCTTGCCGTGCGTCATGCTCGAAGACCATTGTTCCTGCATTCCTTCAACCTGCACTGAATGTATTGCACATTCGTTTATACCTTTTTTCACCAATCAACGTCTATTCTTGGTGACTTACCTTCAAATTCAGTCATCCGTGCTAGGTTTCTTGTTTGATCTCTGAATAAGATGTTCTTTTTGAGTGGGAAATGTACTTTCAACACAACTTTGTTTAATAGCGAATTGAGCTTTGTTCCATTGTATTGCTATAATAGCCGTGTTCTGACAATTCATTCGAACCACATAACCACGACGCTTGTAAAAAAATAATGATGTATCCAGTGTGTGACATTCTTTGGTTTGTGTCAATTTGGTCGGTGAGGGCTACTCTGCGCGCCCTCACACCGCCGCCGCCGCCGCCTTGTCTCCGGGGCTCCTCCGCCGCCGCTCGTTACCGCCGACTTGCCCTGACGCCCCGATGTTGTCATTGTCACTAATGATCCCACATACACATGTGCTCTATTCCTTCCTACTCTAGATGTATAATACACACAACAGACCATTAAACATTTTTAGGTCGCTTTCTTTGCGAAACACCGTTGTTGCTTGGTTGCATGCGCTCTGATACGTTTTTCTTTCATCACCGATTCATTAGACACAAGCCTATTCAGTTTTTACAGGAAATGTGCATGTGAAGTAAATAGACTTTTTACTTTTGCGCTCCCATTCACAGCAGTTTATTGTTCCTCGAAATTGCTCTCCGCTGAGAGTGGCGCTTTGGCTCTAGTATGTTGTGTGCACCGTTTGTTGTGGTTTGGACAAGCTATTCTATAAAAATATATCTACTTGGCTTGTCTGAAGCTCGTGCAGAAAATCAAGAACCCCTGTACAATAAGAATAGAGAGAAGCTTTGCACAAAGTACGATGTTGTTTCTTGTAAAATGAAAAGCTGCCTGACTTTACATTCATTACTTAGATTTAAACCTAACACATAAGCAATCAACTGCGCATGGCGCGCCTTCATGGGTACGCTGTCACGCTCACTCGCGCCTTAAAGACACTCGCTGTCTTTTCGGCGAGCAGTGGAAGGGCGCGCCGCGTTATCGTAGTATCTCTACTCCATTTATCGTATGAACCCATACTCATACCTACGTACATTTTATTAATCTTATACAGTACTCTGCTCATCCAACAAACGGCTGAAAGTTCAACAGGATGCATTTTATTTTCCTAGCCTCTGTTTATTTAGCTTGTTAAAAGCATAGATCGATTTCAGCAGTTTTATCTGCATTCACTAACAGATAGCAGCCGATAAAATGATAAAGTATGTTTAGCGAGTTGTTTGTCGGGCAGCGGTAAAAGGTTTGCAGCTCCCTAGCGGCTCGGCGGCTTGTTTTCATTTTGCTATTTACTTTTAATTTGGCAGCAAGCGGATGATTCGGCCAACGGGCCCGTGTGCATAATTCAGCCGATTCGGTTTCGGACGGGTGCTGCGAGAATGTACTGAGTACGTACGTGTACGCAACACACAACACTTGACGACGACGCTAAAGTCCTACCCCAACTCGACTGGCGTGTCGATCAAATGACATATCCATTAATTCCATTAAACCTAAATAACCTAATCCGGTATTTGAATCTAAACATTTTTAGGTAAACTGCGTCAAGTTCAAGTTCAATTTTTTTTATTGACCATAAAATCATACAGATTACTTAGTCAACGTCAATATAATATTAATATTTTTGTATTCTACCGCCCGTTCGGAAGTTGTGGGCTTAGGGATGGAGCAAAGAAGGGCAAGAAACTCCCCCGTACCTCTTTCAAAATGTCAGAGCCTTAAAAATACAATGTTATGTATTTCTACAAGTCTAAGGAAATACACCGAGGAGAGACGTTCTGACTCTTTGGATTTCTGTGCGCTGAGATGGTAAAGATCATGCAGTTTTGTCATCTAAATATTCTTTTACACTGTAATAAGACTTTTTCAATAATCCGTTTTTCACATAGTTTTTAGGGTTCCGTACCCGAAGGGTGCCAAACGGGACACTATTTCTGAGACTTCGCTGTCCGTCCGTCCGTCCGTCTGTCTGTCACCAGGCTGTATCTCATGAACCGTGGTAGCTAGACAGTTGAAAATTTCACAGATGATGTATTTCTGTTGCCGCTATAACAACAAATACTAATAATTGAAACAAAATGTAAACTTTGGAAAAAACCGACTTCCAAACCCTATTTGATTAGATTGAGTTTAATACAAACTGTAACCCCTTATCCCCCCCCCCCCCCCCTTGGGGAATTAATTTTGTCAAATACCATATCAGTGCTAACCCACGCTATTAAGGAACCCCTGTACAACATGGCTCTAGGTCCACCGGTTTAGGCTATGCGTTGCCTGCCCGTCAGCCACGCATTGTATTTGTACCCAGTATTGAGCAGATCTGGTGGCCATATGTGGTCTTCATCAGCAGTTCCGCATCACAATATTATGCTTACCATGTGCATTTGCACGAGTTATTATAAAAAACACAAAAATCACTATAGGTCTATATGTACATAAAAAATAAATTTAAATAAAAATCGGTTAAGTGCGGGTCGGTATCGCACACGAAGGGTACCGTACCATCGTACAACAAATCAAAAGCCCTCAAAACAATAAAAAAATAAACAAAGAAAATTTAAAAAGTTTATGCATTCACGAGATTTGAACCGACGACCTCCGGATTGAGAGTCTACATCATACCGGCTGAGCTACCACAACCATGTGGGTTGACACGAAATATGCTATCATATTTAAATGTGTTGCTATGACAATAAATAAACAGTTTCAGTCAAGATCTCCATTTTGAAATGCGTAAGTGTATCTAAACACGTTTCTTGTATCGGGGCCCCCTTTAATTTGCAATATCTCTCGTATTTCAGTATTTGTGGTTGGTGCAGCAACAGATATACACATTCTGTGAAAATTTCAGCTTTCTAGCCATTACGGTTCGTGCAGACGGACCCGGTGACAGACAGGACGGACGGACGGACGGACGGACAGACGGACAGCGAAGTCTCAGTAATAGGGTCCCGTTTGGCACCCTTTGGGTACGGTACCCTAAATAAACATCCGGACGAATTGTAAAATGTAATCCTCCTGCTTTGGGAAGTCGGTTAATAAAAGGTTGTTTACATTAAACCAACTTAACACATGAGAGAGCGTACTATTTGCATCGTCTAGAATTTCTTCCTTTCTTTTCACCTTAAAAATAATGGATGTGTCATTCATCAGCAATAATCTGAGTCATTTTCTCCACCATATACGGCAGGTCATTCACGTAAACTAAGAAAAGGAACGGACCCAGAATAGAGCCTTGGGGGATACCAATATTCATATGCGTTCCGGTTGACTTACTTCTATTTATATCTACTTTTAGTACTCTGTCTCCAAGATATGATTCCATGGCTTTGTTGGAATTAATGTAATATCCCCATCATTCGAATTCTATTGGGCTAGTGGTGGTTGACACATTCACGTCGTTTAGGTACGCTTACACGGGCAACAATGGAAATGGCAATATAGCTATTGTAGCTAGAGATACCGCTACACCATTTGGAATTTATATTTGGCAATTCGAAGCAATATCACGGAAACTGTTGTAGATTGCTCCAGGAATCGCTCCAGCACCCGTAGACCCCCGCGGGGTGTCGGAGGCGAGAGAGTAGAAAAGAGCACGCGCTTTCTATGTCTCTGTCCCTCATCCGAGACAAAATCTCCTCCCGCACTCAACTTGCTGCGGGTGCAGATTGATCAATTACGTTTGCCGACCAATTAATTGCCATAATTCCAGTGTAAGCGAACCTTTAGTTAGAGTGAACTACGGGAATCAGGGCTTCAGAGTTCACGTCAGCAACGGGGCACTCCAAGACTACTCTATTTTCTTGCCTGCTCATTAACAATGCCCCAGTTGTCATTGCTGCGGAGAAAGTTAATTTATGTTTGCCCTTGAATGACAGTTGAACTCTTAAGACAAGACGACGCTTCCAAACAAATCCTTTGAATTTTCATTCATTAATTATTTTCCTACTTCAATTATGCATTGCAGTCTCATTTGCCACTACTGCGGGCTTCAAACTCGACGTTTACTCTACTCTTAAGTGACACAATCTGCTAGAAATCGCAAATAAAATGTGTATGTTATGATTATGATTACAGCTTGATTAATATAAGTAGGCCATTATTTCCATTTAATTAAACGTAAATATGTAACATGAAAACTGCAAAAGTGGGACTAAGTGATCAGTACGTTGTTGACGATATGCCTCGTTTGTGAACGCGGTTTGTTTTAAACTACGCGCTTGAATGAATACTGCTGCTCTACTTCATAACACATTGCGCTGTGGAGAGGTATTTTCCTTTTATTATTATTTTATTTATTAATATTTTATTACGAGCCTGTAATGTCCAGGGATCGGATCGAAGGTGTGAATTTACCTAAAGTTTGTAGTCGGACATGACAAGCAAGGAGCAGTTACAACCACTTGAGTTGAGTTGAAAAAATGACTGCACCTTTCAATTACAATCTGTATGAATGTTTTATTTACCTCACTTGAATGATGTAAAGTACAATACCCAGTCATTTTTACGAAAATTGAAAAATAAAAAAGTTATGATTTTTTTGGGAATCAGCAGTTTGAAAATGTTTATAGTTCGGTGTTTCAAATGTAAGGAACATGTAAAACTATTAAAAACAAAAATTAACTGGTTAGACAAAAAGGTTAAATTCAAACCGGTTCAACTCAAGTGGTTGTAACTGCTCCTTGTTATGTCCGACTACAAACTTTAGGTAAATTCACACCTTCGATCCGATCCCTGGTAATGTCCCACTGCTGGGCAAAGGCCTCTCTTCTCTCCCCTATTCCACTCTTATACTCGTTTATTGTAAAAGCACAATTAACTTGAATCTAGTTTGGATATCAATTTATATGTTGTGTATGCAAATGAAGTAGATGAAATGGGAACCTTGTGTCGTCGTGGCCCTGTCGTGGCGGCGCGCGTTGTCGGCCGAGGGTGGGTCGCGCTCGCGTGCCGGCAGACATTATGTGCGGGCGAAGCTAGAGTTCGCGACGGGAGGGGGGGGGGGGGGGTTTAGCTTATTGTCTCGCGTCTATTAATATCGGTGTTTATGTTGAATTAATTTATACACCTATAGATATGGGGCACGGAAACGCCCATCACGAGCACTGATCATCCAAACTTTACTATCTGCATTAATTATCTAGCTCATCGTGACGTTGACGTTTCTTTAAGTATACATTTTCCTATCACGCCTGGTTTGCTGGAACAAACCTCTTTTTAGAGTCAAGCTCGCCGTTGTACATGTGTTTTCTTGTAACTTAACTGTATTTAGATATTTGTGTGAAATAAATAATTGTGAATTGAATCGTGACGCGGTCGTGGGCGAGAGCTTCAGCTACTTTAATACAATGTTTTGAATATTATTTACAAACGTTCCTTGAACTACAGACCACGAGACCTTGAAATTCAGAATTATAATAGTTTAAGATTAGCATTGAAACCGGTAAACAAATTAGCAATACGGATCAATGCTTTGCTTTGGTATCTGGATCGCAACACAAAGTGAGGTTAAGTTACAGTCGCGATCTCTTCCAGCTATATGTATTACACTGCGCCCTAATTAGGCCCTAATTATTACACTACACCTAATTAGGCGTCAGGCAGAATTTGCACTCATTTAGGGCCCTAATTAGGGATGCTCGTTATTAACACTACACCTAATTAGGGTTAGGCAGAAAGTGCAACTCGTTCAGGGCAATGTAATATAGCCCTTTTACTCTTATAGAGTATTTCCAAGCAACGTTTTGCAGCGATTCCGTTATAGATAATGTAACTGCCTTCAATAAATAAAATGTAGAGGTGTGATGTAATCGAAATTTTCTGAAGTTTTATCATTGTTTTTGTCGCGGAATTTCCCTCGCGGGGGCGTTCTTATAAATTGGATTGAAGTTTGAATCACGCATCGGCGCGACACTTTGTTCTGCTCTTCTGTTTTCCTAGTGATGATTTAGTTTTACAACTGTAACGAACTTTTCAAGCGCCTCTTGTTTTGCCCTCAAACGATTGGGGCAATTTTTTAGCTGCTGTGAAATGTGGGATCGTTTATTATTGGCAGTTTGTTAATTGTTTGGAAGTCGGTCCTATGCTACCGGTAAGAAGTGTTTGAATTATAGAAGAGGAGGGGCTGGCTCTGGCTGGAGACTTGGTCACGTGGAGCGAGGAAGGAGCAAAGAGCAGGCGGAGCCCCGTGCCGTTTTCAACTTTGCCCTAAGCTTCATCGCCCCGACTCCAGTTCAATAGGGTGCCTTTGTTTTATCTACCATTTGTTTTGCACCGTTTCCGCTTGATTGCTTATTTATTACCTTTTTCAATACATTCGAGAAGTAATTAATTTGCTGCTTTGTACTGGACCTTTCTCGAGAGTTCGATCTTGGCGATATCATAACCACCTTACTTTGTTTTGCCAGTTGTACCCACAACTCTATTGATCAATCTCTTCAGTTACATGTTGTAGAAAGTGATTTCAATAATCACGAGCGAGTATAGCTACATTCAGATCACCAACGATATCTAAGTGTGCTAAACTAAATGTGCATTGCAATATATATGTCAGTGGAAATGCTTTCACGCATCATCGTTGAAAGTGGAACGAAAGTGGTGGACGCAGCTTGTGGATGCAGCTCGCTCGGTATCCACTGCAGCGGGTGTTCGGGCGGCGGCGGCGGCGGGGCGGGCGGCGGGGCAGCCAGCACGACACGGCAGGTGCGCCGCTCAGTCAGTCCCGCGAGTCTTGTCCACACGGCGCCACGCTCGCTCGCTCAGCGCTGAGCCATGCCTCTCGCGATACACGTCGCGCAGTGAAAACAAACAGTGACTTGAAACATGGTGGTGTTAGAGGGCGGAGGCGCCCTGCTCGAGCCGGCCCTGGCTTACGATGGAGCCGCGGCTGCCTGCCTAGAGCGCGCCTATGCGCAAGCGGACGTTTCACTCAAACTTTTACCCAAAAGATACATTAACTTACACCAGTGGTTGTCGCCCGTGACCAGCACAACGACGGCTGCCACTAATGCCGCCGCCGCAGCCGCAGGGAAGGACCTTAAGTTACAAATTGTAAGAGCTTCTCATTATTTGATATGGGCTGAACTTTGATATGAATATGAACGTAGCCAGGACATTGATAAGAGAGAGAAAACCATATTATATTTTGGAAACCGCAACACACTGGTTGGTTCCTACCAGTTAACTTGATTGTTATAACAATATCAAAACAACTCTGCAGGAATAAAAAACCAGTTGCTTCGAATATGATTTTTTATCTAAGTCGTCGACACACAAGCGACGTTGCGTCGTGCTAATACAAAACAAAAATAATGATAAAGTTGACAGTCTGCTAGGCTTCATTCTTGCCGGTATCTAACATAGCCCATGGAATTCGTAAAAAGCTAGTAGGTACTGGCGCCTTGCATCATCTTGTAGTTTTGATTTTTTTGATTTTTTTATTTATTGTCAAATTAACCTGTACAACATAACAGAAAAGCTTCTAAATCGTCATACACGTGCAGATTAGAAATAATAATATGACAAAGGATATGTAATTAACAATATAAAAATTAAATTACAAATTATTCAATTAATAAATGTCAACTATGTTAATACAATTCAATTCAAGGTTAATTAAAAATCACAAATTTATGTGTTGTTAGCTTGTTAGTGGTTAAATGGGTTATGACAAATCCAAGTTTTCCACCTCGAAAGCCCTCCGGATCACTGTTAAAACTTGGAAATTCATGTTTTTTTTGACATATTTCCGTTTTTCACTTTTTATTCGAAAACCATACATACTTGTTAAAAGATGTGTATACGTAAATCAAAGAAAAGAAAAATTCGCGTCGAGAACATTTTTTTTATTATTAAAGTAGTTTGTATTTTATGACGGACTTTCATACAAACTTTCACCCCCTATTTTACCCTCTCAGGGGTAGAATTTCCCAATTTTCTTCCTTATTGGATGCCTACACTATGCAAGATATCTATGTGCAAAATTTCAAGTCTCTAGGTCTAGGTCCCAGTCTTTTAAAAAATTCCGCCATAAAAAATGTCAAAGATACTATACAATTATCGTAAAGAAAAATGATTTCTGGAATATTTAAGGTTTCTTTTCTAAGGAACCCTAATAACTTTAAATGCAAATCAATCAACTTTTTACCCTCTTGGTGGTTGAAATTCCAACAACATCGATATGCGTTGTGTTAGTTTCCAACGATAAGCTTTAATAAATAATAACTAAGGCAATTCACGTTCACAGCGTTGGATTTTGAAATCATTGTTGACTATACAACCGATACCCATGTTGATTTTCAGACTTGGTCATGGTCACCCCAATTCTCACACTTGTTTACCCTTTTATCGTTAGTAGTATGTCTGTGAAGTTTCGAATTAAATAGTCTAAATAATCTTGTTTCCCCACCCCATACAAACTCTGGACTCCCGTTTCATCACATCTCTTAATGTAGGTACCTCTAGACCTCATAAGGAACCTACATGCCTTTTTATTTGATCCAGAAGTTTTGGCCCTGCGTTAAAAATGAAAGAATTTGTACACACAACTTCATCCCCATTTTCACCCTTTTGGGGTTTGAATTTTCAAAAACGCTGATACTTATGTCCGTTAAATATCTATCGTCAGCCTAAATACAAAATTTGAAGATCCTAACTTCAAAACTGACGGACTTTCATACAAACTTTCACCCCCAATTTTATCCCCTTAGGGGTGGAATTTCCAAAAATCTCTCCTTAGTGGAGGCCTACACTAAGCAAGTTATCTTGTACAAAATTTCAAGTCTCTAGCTCCAGCGGTTTGAGCCCTGCGTTGATCGTAGTCAGTCATTTTACGATTTTATATATACAGATTAGACAAAATATAAATTATAAGCAATGTGTAAAGAACTTCTATGTATAAGACGGATACATCATTATTATGGGTTTTGGTTGTTATAACGTTTGAGAGATATTCAAGCTTTTTGATGAGTCAACGTTTTCATGCCGAACTCTAGAAATCTAATTCACATAACATTGCCTGCGATTTGAGAGGCGACACGAACTATACTAACTAATTAAAATGGTGTGTTTGAAAATGGAATCTGTGGCCAAGCAAGAGCTGTCGGATTTGAGGTTGTCAGTTTAGTGCCTTTAGTTCCTTTAGTTTAGTGGTTTTAACACCTTCCAAATAGCCCTCATTACTTACTTTATTTTATGCGAAGATCGAATAACTGAAAAGATATTAAAAAAAACTTGCTTACGAACATACTATAAATTAAATCAAAACATTAAGTATCAGTAGTAGTAGTATACATACATACTCATTGTTATATTTTGTATTTACCTAGTTTCATCATAGTTGGACCGAATTGTATTAATTTATTCTGTCGCAAACAAAGACATTTTGATTAAATGTACTTATTATGTATGTGCTTGTATGTAAATGTTTATGTTTATTATTGTACATGTACTCGAAATCTTATTGAGAATCGCAATAATTGCTTACTATTTATTTAGCTAAAAATATTATCGAATGCATGATTTCCATAGGTAACCATCACGGAAGACGTTAATAAGAAACACGATGTTAACTACCTGCTATGAGTAAAACATACACTTGTCCTTGACGAGTTTGTTTGACGCTTATACTATAAGTACATGTAAAATCGGCTTCGCTATGATCCGCGGTACTTTTTTACAAGTTGTTCAAAATATACCTATAGAAAAATCCGAGCGCTGCGTAAGTTTTTTGTGCTTTCTCTAGAGAAAAGCTTAAGACTTCATTCGTAGGCGGCTCTGATTATCGTAGAACGTAATGTTTGAAAGTAGAAATGGCTGGCGTGGCAGTGGTGGCCGGTTGGTCTGGATCGGGCGCGGAGTCCGGCCGGGGCGCGGTAGATGTAGCAGCGATTGCAACTGTTTCCCTTTGACGCTGGCGCCCGCCCGCCGCCCGCCACCCGCCGCCCGCCCTGCAAAGCCTATCTCGCCCTCCGATCTCGAAGTTATTCATCGCTGAAACCTAAATGCAGACAGATATACACCACCACGTCTTTTTAGACTTTTAGTTTCCCCTCTTCATTATACAAATTGAATTCTGGCCTCGGTTTTAAGATCTTACTCACCTCGGTTTTGTTTGTGAAAATGTAATTTCGCTGGTCTGCAAGATTAATTAAGATCATACACGTTAATGTTTTGCATGCGAAATAAAAATGGTATTATGTACTTATTGTCTGGAACATGGTGCGCGCTTGCTTAGAGACATTAGGTCGTCGGAGCGCGGTGTTCCGAGGGGCAGGCAGGGGGCTGCTCGGTTGCACCCGCGCCGCCGCTCCGCAACGCTCGTTTATTTGCGCCTTCGTAGCTCTTTTGTTATGCCCTGTCGTCTGTGTCTGCTTTGAAAAATTGTAATGCACCGGTATTGTAGACGCGGCACGCTGCGATTGTGCACACAACCGCCGACCGGCGCGCAGCCGCCCGCCGCCCGCCGCGCCGCCGCCGCAAGCCACCTCGTTCTCCAATTTATGCCTTTTAGTGCGCTCTGCTCCAATCTAATTTACACAAAATTGCGTTAGTACGTATTTTTTCATAATTGCATCTCTCGGAATGAGATCGCGGACCTGACTATTGTAGTTAATGACGCCGTACTCTTTATGGTTAACAATTTTTGCTCTGTAATTATTATAATGATTCATATAAATGTTTGTTAATTTGAAAATAGAAACCGCAATCTCTAGACGAAGGCAGATTGCAATTAAAATATTTGATGGTGCAAAGTGTAGACACAAATGCTAAGTTTGATTTCCTTTGTTTTATCTCTATGCTCAGGTAAAGTTGCGTTTTGACATTTGCCGAGTTCAAAATATTAGGTGGTCAATTTCGTTCGTAGGCTCGGTTTTAAGGACTACCAGTTATATAATTGAGAGACGTCACATAGAGAACAAGATTCTAAGGTAAGTGGGTAAAGAAATTATAAATTTCCTTAATTCTCACGTCAAGATAATATTGCTGACCAGCTGCCCGAGCTGAAGTGCTAGGTAAAATCGGTTTCACAGTAGAAGATGCTGTCTCCAATAAGAGATTTCTCTAATATCATCATAGAATTTTAATACCCCTTTGTTAATAAATCGGCCTGTTACTACTTGTTATTACATGGCGTTGATTAGGAGTGGCACTTATCAGATATGTAATACTAAGCTATGCAGCCCGGCGCGGGCGGGGTGGCCGCTTGTTGTCACAACAGTCGGCTGCATACGTTTAACCTGTCTCCAGTCGATTGTCGCAGTGTTCGGGCATGCGAGTATCGTGTCTCGGTGGCCCAGGCGCCCCACACAACACCACACGTGTCTGCTACTCTGAACAAAGCACGCTACAACGCTGGGGCGGGCGGCGCTGCACGGCTGGGCGGCCGAGCGCCGGAATACATTAGCCGCTCCGCCACCACTGCCGTCTAATATATTTTACTGGCGGTCATTTTCGACAATTAACCACATAAAATAAGTGAAATTATGCATGCGGCCGTGGACGGCGTATATCACGTCCAGTTACGTAGCACGATACCTACCTGTATGTACCCACATTCATTATTCAAAGAAATGTTTCGCCCGGCCAGCGCCGCCCGATGCCGTCCGCCCGGAAGCGCGGGCTCTGTTCGTGTGATTGATGGTGAGCTCTTTATTTTTACACTTCTTTCGCTCTTTATGCAAGGTTTGCACATTCTTTGTACTACCGTCAGGCCGTCCTTAGACTTCTCCCTTTAAGTGACTGTCACTCAAACTATTTATTCAGGTTGTGATTTGATACCTTTGTTTCGCCAAAATAAATGGTATTTAACGTTCAACAAAGTAATTTTTCACTTTTTAACCGACTTCCCAAAGGAGGAGGTTTACAATTCGTCCGGAGGTTTTTTTTAATGTATTTACTTATTACAGGTCCGTAAGATATGCATACAAAAGTGTAAACAGAAAGCCTTCATCCCTGCTGGACCTCTCAAACCGTCAGATTCATTTTCTCTTGCAATTTCCTACAATTTCCGGGCAGCGCTTGGTACGCTGACGCTCTAAAATTTATTTCCCATGTACATTACATACTCTCGTACGTCGTGTCATCTATTCGTGTTGGTAAATTATACATACGTTGAATATTTGCAAGGTACAATGCGTCTAACTGATGATCTAGTAAAGAACGATGTTATGGAAACTTTAGACAGTCATGCAGCAGTATTCTGACAACTGATAAATGGAGTTTAAACACAATATAAATACAACGCGGCTATGTTGAGTGGGAACCTGGTTGACAGGCGATATTCTTGCCGTTCTTGACAACGTAACTTGACCGTTTTGTGCTTAAAAAGTTTGTGCATGCAAGGCGTCTTTAATAAATAATGTAGGGCTAAGTGGTACTGGCTAGCCATGGATGTGGCATGCAACTGCGTCATTCAGTGCAGGTACCGTGTCAAGTTCAAGCGCGAGAGCAACGTCCCGAGCGGCCGGCCAGCCTGACTGACCGCCCCGTGTTATGTAACACGTGCGAGGAAGCCTCATCGCCGCCGACACACAAACGTGACAAACACACACCCAGCTGATCTGATACTACGTGCATTGTTCTTTAAAATCAGCATAATGTTGAGAGACACGTACCTACTGAGCCCACTAATAAACTTGATTAATTTGCCTTGTCAGCTCGATTAAATGGGGACTATACCAGAGATAGTGTTCGTCAACATTATAATTGAAACAAAAAGTAAAACTTAAAAAAACGTCTACCACAAACCCTATTTGATTAGAAACCAATGTCAAGTGCTTTTTGAGTTTAATACAAACTGTAACCCCTATTCCCCCCTCCCCCCCCCCCTTGGGGAATTAATTTCGACAAATCCCATCTTAGTGCTACCCTACGCTACATAAGGAACCCCTGTACAAAGTTCATGAAACTTACTATAGGTCCACCGGTTTAGGCTATGCGTAGCCCGTCAGCCACGCATAGCATATTTGTACCTAGTATTGAGTAGTTCTGGTGGCCATGTGTAGTCTTCATCATCAGTTCCGCATCACAATATTATGCTTACCATGTGCATTTGCATGAGTTATTATGAAAAACACAAAAATCACTATAGGTCTGCCTATAATATTTGAGGAGTTCCCTTGATTTCTCCAGGATTCCATCATCAGATCCTGACCTGGTGTCAATGGGAAGGTAAACCCTTTCAAACAAAAAAATAATTTTCCAAATCGGTCCATCCGTCTAGGCGTAATCGGTATCCCGAAGAATTGAAAACCTTCTCCTTTTGTAAAGTCTGTTAAAAATATAAGCAGTGTGTCTTCGTCATATCAATATTTAATAATTTATCGGATTAACGACGACGGTCAATTAAAAAACCGGCCAAGTGCGAGTCGGACTCGCGCACGAAGGGCTCCGTACCATTATCTATAAAAACGGCAAAGAAATCATGTCTATTGTATGGGAGCCCCCTTAAATATTTATTTTATTGTTTTTTAGTATTTATTGTTATAGTGGCAACATAACTAGGTATATTACGAGACATTGCTTTTTAGGGTACCGTACCCGAAGGGTGCCAAACGGGACCTTATTACTGTGCCTCCTCTGTCCGTCAGCGGGTCCTACAGCACGAACCGTAATAGAGTTGAGTTGAGTTGATGAATTTTTCACAGAATGTGTATATTATCTGTTGCCGCAACGAGAACAAATACTGAAATAAACGAGATTTTATAAATTAAAGGGGGTCGCCTCCCCATACAAGAGACGTGTTTTGATACACCCTGCGTTATAATATCAATATTCAATAGTTTTTAAATCCTCGTGCGATCATATATATACGTTTTTATTTTCTTTTTGTTTTAATGTTGAAATGACAAAATGACCGTCGTCGTTACAACGATAATTAAATATTGATATGACGAAGACACTGCTTTTACATTATACCAAAGGATATGTCTAAAAAAATTGACCAGTTATTCGGTCGGAGTCGGACTCTCATACGAAGGGTTCCGCACTATGGTACAAGAAAAAGTCCGCTTGGTTGGGGATACTTATACTTACTTACTTTATTTTTAGGATTTTGTTCCTCAGAAGAAGAAACCCGTATAGGATCACTCGTGCGTCTGTCTCACCTGTCTGTCCGTCCGTCCGTCCATCTGTCCGTATGTCACAGGCAATTTACTCAGAACATATTGGACCGATGAAGTTGAAAATTGGTACACATCTGTGACCCAAAGACAGGTGCAATGTAAATATATAAATATTTATTTATTATAAACATAACCTTTATGTACAGGCACACACATTGCTAGGTCTTATATACATCGTAAATTAAGTTGAAATTTCTACCAATTATAATAATAATAATATGGAAAATGGGGGCCACTTTTGAGGGTCAAAATATGCTGTGTGACATATCAAATGAAAGCGCAGGGTGTGAGGAAGTGAGGATCTTAAATTTATTTTTATAATATTTTTAAGACTAATTTTGAATAAGTTATGCTCAATAATATGACCGATTCGCATGTCATCAAAACCTCTAGGGTACTTACCGATGCCCTAAAAATCTGAAATTTGGTATGCAAGCACATATTCCATAAAATCTCCGAAATCCACAACTTTAACCCCCTAACCACCTAAATCTAGGGTGCAAAGTTTGTAGGAAAAACTGAATTTTAGAGTACGTTGTACGAAACCCTCAACGCGAGTCCAACTCGCACTTGGCAGCGTATTTTATTTCGTGATGTCTATGAACATTTTAACCCTTCGGGTACGGAACCCTAAAAACTGAATATTTAGTTAATTGTTGCTGCTACGGCAACAAATAATTAAGTCCCCATACAAGAAAATTGAGAGTCCTGAATCGCACTTTCTGGCCGATTTTTTTATTCATTTGAATGTATGAAACTCAAAAATTGAATTCATCATCATCACATCGGCAGCTTTTTTCCGTCCACTGCTGGGTATAAGCCTCCTCCTCTCCTCCAAAATGGAATTAACAGACTTTAATTACTTACTCAAATCTAATTTCATCTTACAAACATGAACGAAGTCTGACTGGGCACCTGAGCGTTTGACATTCTTCTCCGATCACCTTGAGGTGCGCGTGAATCAGAAGGGACACCGGTGTGTTGTCGGCTGTTCAAGAATAGCAAGCCGGTCTATTTAGACGACTCCGCGGTTTGTTTGCCAGCGAAATGTGTCATTGTTAACTAATTTTAATGTAACAGCCATTGCCAGCGGTTACGACACGGGACGGTCGCCACTCGGCACTCCGCTCGCACGCAACGCGAGCAAGGTGGACCGCCGCCGATACGCTCATTAATCTCGCCAACCACACACATCACTTGTCTTGTCACCGCATAACATCGCTGCTCATACACAACGAATTGTATAAAGCGAAGACTGAGCTGCTGCTGATGTTGAAGATACCAATGATGTTGTTGAAACTTATCCTGTGCTCTTACAGTCATCATCCAATAGATATTTTGCGTGCTCCGCTCT
The DNA here is from genome assembly GCA_963457715.1 of Argyresthia albistria. Classification (NCBI taxonomy): domain Eukaryota; kingdom Metazoa; phylum Arthropoda; class Insecta; order Lepidoptera; family Argyresthiidae; genus Argyresthia; species Argyresthia albistria. The sequence continues at coordinate 3,785,035 of OY735262.1, read as the reverse complement.
AAATCCGGTCCGGGCAAGTAATTGAACGAAACGATAAGAGATGCCGAAACGTGCCTAGGCAAATGATGTACACAAGACGGATTTCAAATTTAGTACTGCGACTAAAACTTCTCTTCTTCCAAATGAACTTGTCTTCTTTCACAAATTAACCGAAGCTGCACTCGCTCCGCTCGCTGGTTGCACATCAAAAGTTATAGTGACTCTAAAATAAATCATCTTTTGCGTTGACGCCTTTCGCATGCCAATATTGATTCTTATAAAAAGGCTGACTTGGTTAGGATGATTATTAAATTATTTTGACGATGCTTTGTATGGCATTAGGTAAAATATATAATACTCATAGTCAGGACGAAGGTGTACTACTCGTGTCGTGGAATACGAGGGGATTGATTCATGAGCTCCAGCAACCCTAAAATTCGCGTGTTTCCCCCTGTTTATAGCTCTATATTGTTTGTAGGCGAACCGCAGGAATCCAGCTCACTTGGAAATAAAGACTTTATCTAAGGGGCGACCTGTAACAGAACTACTAACCCTCCATGTGGCAATTAATCCTTGCGAATCCTTAACATTTAACATAGGATGGTTTTCGTTTGCAAACATGTGCATGTTTAATCGTTAATTAATTAAAATAATATTAGATGAGGCCCGATGCTAGGCCGTGACATTATTGGTGGAGTGCTGCGCAAACAGCACAATGTAAAACACGATACCGTTTAGCCGATTAATTAATTGCACCGAGACCGAGAGCGAGCGGACGCGGTTCGGTCGCCAGAGTCGCAAGCTCGTTACGGAAATAATGACTCGGCTGTAATGCAACTTGCCTGCCTCCGACTCTGGCTGCAGACTGCGCCTACTTCGATGTTTTTATTGTAACCTCAGTCAGGTGCTTTACGAGCTTAATCAACTTCGAATAGAGTCGCCTCGCTGCGAAACCAACCACTCAAATCTTTACGCCACAATCTCGGCTTGTTACAACGCGCTCAGTGACAAGAGTTACTGCACCAATAAAATTCTATTTCATTATTTAAACCCAAGGCTAAGTGACATCTTGTAACGTTACCTCCCCAAATTTCGCCCTAACAATCTTCCAAGTCTGGAAATGAGCCGTGAAACGAAATTAATGAGGTGCAAGTCTCTAGATTGAGTACCCTACCTTGTACCTTCCTCCCTACTCATGTGCATAGTGTAATCGTATAGGACGAACAAGTGTAAGCGAGCTTATTACGGCTAAACCACACTGCATACCTTCCATGGCGTTTTAGTGGTGCCCTTTGTGTCGTTCACACTTTTTAAATTTTAGTTTTATCCCTCGTTTTTAGGCTTGTTGCCCGTGGCAAACATATTCCACAAATAAAACATTGAATACAAAACAAACATTGTACATATGCTCAGTCCTTCCCATAATTAATAGGTATTCGAAAATTTTGCACTAACTCAAAACAATGCATTTGATGTGAGCTAAGATCGAGTGACAGTGGCTTCACGTATTGATGCGACCATGCTTTCCCCTGTCACTGGTGAAAGAACTGGCTCTGTTGGCACTGCTTTATTGAGGTCGAGTGATTGAGGCGACCGGGGCGACGTGTCACTTGATTTAATTAAATGCCGCTTTGCTGCTCGTTTCTCGCAGGAGCCACCTCACTAAAACCTAACGCCTCTATGGCTTCTCCGGGTTAATTTAGAACGGCTGCCTCGCGCCCCCTGCTGACAAGATTTACTCCAATATTGAAGCCGTCAAACCGAAGGGTTAACGATCCCGTAGCGCCGACAAATTGCTGTTTTGTCATTTGGATAGCCACGATGGCAGAAACGTTTTAACAGAAAGTTCACACGTGCGAAAGAAGCTGTCCAAATGACGTAGAAAAAGGAAGGTGGAAATCTCTTAAACCCGCTAGTGATTGCGTCGTTTAGCGAGATGATCGTCATATTTCAAACTGAAGCCGAGCCTCAAGAGTGATACAAATGTGGCACATTTGTTAGAACAGTGACCGGTCACCTCTGCCTTTGAATTTCAGCACGTTGGCTTTGCCTAAGATATTTGTTGATCTCAATAGACTATCACAATTTTAATCTTAAAATTAAATTGTCCACGACGTTTAGGAAATGATATGAATATTCAGATAAATATGAAGTTAATTTACGCATTTTATGTTGTAACTTCTAAAAAAGAAAAGCAAAGAAATGCCTAACTGTAATTAAGGGTAGATTTTTGTAAATTTTACCGTTAGCATCTAATGCGGTACTCGTGTCGGCCGTCATCACGCGTCGCGGGAGAAGTTCGTTATTAATTCACCGCCTCTCGACTTTGCTGCTTTCTCTACCAAGAGCCGACTTCTCTTTCAGGGATGAAAATACCCATATACATATAACTTTAATCCACCCTATATATACGAAAGTACAGATTGTACCCCCTGATTGTTGTAATCCTTCCTTCTCTTGGCTGCAGTAGAGAAAAGTGCATTGGCTAATTGAACCGACTTGGAGCTTTATCGACTTTTCCTAACCGTAGACTGTTCAGTCTAGCCCTTGAAATATTACTCAATTATGAACACATTCGAATTCGTGCTATACTAGCGAACATAAAATGGAAGAGAGTCAAATTCACGTGGGTATAATAATCCCTTGAAGCGTATAACATGCGAGTGGTAATTGTGGAGAGCCACAATCGGCAATCACATGGTGGCCAAAAAGCGTCCACGATGTGCTGATTGTGACATTGTCTAGCTGGTGACAGGCGCGATGTTTCGTTCGCGGCTGGGCGCAAGGGCGAAGCGCCTCAACCCGCCCGCTGCCCGTTGCCGCCGCGCCGCCGCCGCCGCCTCTGACTACATTTGTGATGCAAATTGTTATGCGCCGCAACGCGCTCCGCGGACCCCGGGACCCGACACGGCTTACCTGCCGCAACCACTGCAATTATTGTGAAAAATATTCATTTGACAGCTTTCAGACGCTCATCAACATAAATTGTATCACAAACTACTACGCAATACAGAGCAAATACACTGCTATAAATAGATACCTACAATTTGATATTGAATAACCAACATCATTTCTTGTGTTAGCAGACACCGTTAGTTCTGATCGCGGGAACTCAATAGCTAACTCGCAGCAAGAACTATTCTTCGTGTGAAGTTTCGTGAGAGAATACGCCGAGCGGATCGTTCAGCTCTCAGTTGAACGTTATCATATTTCAAACGATTTCGCAAAACGAATAAATAAGAACGAAGGCAAGAAGTGTGCGGTGAAATCGAGTCAAAGCGTGGGTATTAGAAACGCTCCGATTACCGCGACGTAGTCTGCAGGAGTCTGTTGCTGCACCAGACTACCTTCACACAGAAGACAGACGTCGGCCAATCGGCATCGTGGTCGATCCAATTGATCCACAACGGAACTGACAGACAATAGAGGTGTTTTCTTATATTGGAAAAAGAGTTATCTGACCACAAATATTATTATGTCAAGGCAATTAAGAAAATTGCTTACGAAACGTACAAGTCAAGTGGCTCTATTAAGATAAGATTGATTATTTCAACAGTAAATCTAAAAACCCTTGGTTTGATTTAACTGGAAATCGCAATGAACAATTCGCCTCGAGTCTCTCGCGAGAATAAACAGCGACCATAACGGTTTCCCTGTGAGTCTAAGTTACTTAAATGGTTATAATCGTTCGTCGGTGCGGCAATGCCGGGGCGGGCGCAGCTTGACCGCGTTCCGGTAACGGTACCCCGGGCCCGGGTCCGCGACTGCGATCCACTCTGCTTCTCTGCGCGTGGCTTGGCACACTTTGCGCGTACGTTCACCTCGCGCATTTCGCTGTGTCTCCAACTGGCGAGGTAACGGCACCAGCCCGCCACGATCCACTTCTGAAAGGCACTAAATACCAAGCCAAGACATCCAATCAAAAAAATATCAGTCACTGATAAATAACGTTCGTTTTTACATCAACAGGATTGGACGAAGCAAATGAATATAACAAGTCTATGTCTGAACCTAACTTAATATTTGACAAAAGGGAGAATATACTCGGGAATGAAGTAAAGAAGAAGTCATTTTGTTACAATAAGGGATTAAGGCATATTAAGACACTATGCAGGCGAAATAAAAAAAAAGACACTGAATACAGGATTTACTGTTTTGTTTTATTGTTGGTAATGTGACTTCTATAATGTGTGCAGTGCAATCATTCTGATGGTCAATGACTATACTCGTAGTTTTCACCATGTAGAGGTTTGTTTGTATCAGTTGGTCGTCTTGCTTGTCTTTAGTTCAACTACCTATAGACTCCGTTTCGTGTCACGAATGTTGTCCCTCTTCGCTTAGTTGTAAATGGCCAGCCGGACCGCTTACTTAGTGAAATTGGAATGCATTTTAGGCAAGGAAAGTAGCTGCTCTCAAACTTGTCCTTGCAGCATACACAAACACAAGCATCTGATGAGAGCCGAAGCGTATCCAACAAACTCTGTTCTTATATTTCTATGACTGCTATGGCGACAGGTTCTCAAGCCGCTTGTATCAAGACAAGTAAGTTATTTGCCGTAACGAATACAGCAAATACCGTTACGGGGTCGACGTACTATCTACGTATGGTAATTCTAACCATGTGTCATCAACAGATCGCAAGATTACAGTGTTTTGTTTAGTTTTCGAGTTACTAAGTCCTTGTTAAAAAATAATCACAAATCACTAATTCTCGTTCAATGCACAATTAAAGTAAGTATCTAAATGGATGTAAATTGTGAAAGTTAATGCCGGTTTATCGTACCAGTTTCTATAACGAAATCATCAAATGCAGTTAAGAAACCGTTCTGTGGTGGTACCAAAATTGTTTGGACTAAATAAAAACGAGGAGAAAGCGTTTCCGAGGAACCGAGAAATGTAAATGTGGTCCAACGACGGGCATGCCTTGCCTTATAGCTGTTAGCTTTAAAAATGATACTCACGAAAAGGCGGCTTTTCAAACAAGGCTCGGTTCAAAGACGGGATATTAAGAAGCCATTTCCTCGCCCATCATGCCATTTTGGACATCATAACTAGATTTTACCCAGTGATTTTGGTTATTTTCTTGTTTATATTTCTTAAATTTTAAGCCTGTTTAAAACTTTATCTCCAGCATAATATTGGGCTGGAGCAAGTCTATCATCGTAGAACTATCAAGTGAATCTGTAGGGAGGTAGTAACACACGAAGGTAGTTGCCTTAAGGGTCCAGTTAGTAAGAAATTGGAGTCGTGCGGCATCGGCAGCGCAGACCCTAACGGGCCACTTCATTAGCCGACCTCGTTATGTGAACATCTACCCTATAACATTTGTCCGGCCCACTCAACCTGTACATAAGTACAGCATGCTCGTATAGCTCCCACTCCTATAGAATATGTGCCCTAATATGAATGTTCGAAAATGATTACTTTACTGAGACCTTGTATGGTGCGGTGTTGCTAAAATGAATCTACGTTCTGGTAATAGTCTAAAATTAAAGCGGTTAAAGGAATGAATTATTGGCATAGAAGAATTATTCCTTTTGGGTCTAGCGCAAGCGGGCTCTTGCGTGCGTATGATTACTCCGCTCCGCTTGCCGTGTAATATATTCATATTTTCACCACCTTCGCATCTTTGATATTTTGTTTCCGCCTTTGTTTTCGGGGTGCCAGCGACCCGGTAGAGCTTTTTCGCATTATTTTCCTGTTATAATTGTGGTTTTTAAAATAGCGCCGAAGTTTATTTAGGTCTCGTGTCGTAAGTTACTCAATGGGCCGGAATAAATGGAAAATGCATTTGAATGCAACCAACATAAGTTTTTGGTGGCAGGTGAATGTAATGCGTTGTAGTGCGGCATGCATTGATTACAGTTGGAGGAGAGAGGGTGGTGGAAAGTCTAGTCGTTTCGGGAGTAGCTGTGGGGAGATAAGCGGGCCGCTTCCGCTCCTCTGTGCTCTCGTGCATCGGTATCCTTGCTCGCCTCGCCTACAGAGACACAATCGAGTGCGGCGGCATCTCACCTGCCAAATCGGCCTATATCGCGTGTCGCGCTTGGGACGTCGCCAACAAAACTTACTCAATAGATAATTAGCCGCTACATTACCTAGTAGTATCCATCAACGTACACAATTGTATAAGAGCTCTTTTGATCACCGTTCTTTATGCTTTACTAAAATATAGCTCAACACAAGGTATAAACATTGGGCAAGAATATATAATGAAATGATGGTTTCAATAGGCAGGAGTGAAGTGAATGAGTGCCAACTGAATACAGATGTCACTTTAATAGACACGTAGTGAGTGGCCTTACCTCGGCCGGTTGACCAACTTTCAGCGTCACACTTTTTTGTCTCTACATAAATTTAGACACATTACCATGCTGATGGCTGAAACGTTTGGATTTGGAATCAGACTTGTCCTGTCCTGCCCATCACTATTACAAAACTGTCTGTCTCTCTCTCTGTTTTGGACACTTTGAAGTATTTTAAATGGTTTCAGGAATGGAATGATAGTCTGTACTTTCCATGTTAAACGAAGCAAAGTTCCTTTTAAAGCATCTCGGTTTGATCTACTTACTCGTAGGTATATCTCGAGAATACTTATTTAAATTCAGGTTACTGCACACTACCAGTAATCCCGATTTTTGTTTGTCGGGTCGTGCGGCGTGCCCGGGTAAAGAAAGCGGATCTGTTGTCTGTCATGTTAGGCTTCCTCCGGACGAGTAGATCCCTTTAAATCCTGATATTGTCGCCTTGCTTGGAATATTTCAAGTTGCGAAGATGTTGTAGAATCTCGTAATGCTAAAAGGTCCGTGCTTTATCCGTTTAATAGCCGTTTTGGGGTTATCTTCTGTCTGACAATAAGAAACGGAACCAACTGAGAATAAAAATAAACGTTCAAATGCGAGTTGAACTCGCGTACCAAGGGTTCCGAATTTCCGATCACACTTTATTTCGAAACTTGTGTAATTGGGTTTCTACGTTAAATAAAAGTATGACGTCATCCATGTGTAAACCAAATACATATTTTTGCAGGAAGACAGATAAAGATAAAGAATCATTTATTCAGGACCATAGGTAAATAAGCAGGCCATAGAGACAGGCCACAGACAGACCATAGGTAATAAACCATATGTTCCTTGGGAAAAGTTCTTTTCATCACATCTATTCAAAAAGATCTACTTTAGTCCCGGCCAACAGGGACTAAAGTAGGTCATTTAGTCCCTAGGGACTAAAAGTAACTTTTTAATTTTGTTGCCAGTACAAAGGAAAAATATGCTGTCACTAATCAGTTTCACTACCACTCAGGCTGACAGACCCAATGAAAAGAGAGATCGATTCTAAACGCAGCTAATAAAAAAAAAGTTTGTACTAAAATGCGTACTCGACACAGATTAGATAATCCGATCGATTGACACCGATTGGTGACAACAGAGAAACTACCTTACAGAATTGATATCGAAACACGGACCAAATAATTAAAAAGTTGTGGAAATTTTGTAAACAAAGCGCGCCAAATCTGAACGCTGGTAATTATTTTAATTTCGTTTGCGGATATGAGTAAAGAATATGAGTGAAAGTGAGTGTCTAACTCCAGATGATAACAACAAACGCGAATGACAAATACAAGATCTGTTACCAATAAATCACGAGGAATATAGGTATGTAAATCCTAGTGGTTATCTGAAAATGCTTTTTGAACCAATTTTCAAGCTTTAGCCAATACTAAACAAGCTTTAACTATGTGGAGGACATATTCGTAATTCGTAATTTCTTTATTGTACTAACACAAGAATGAATACCGAAAATTATAATAGATAACAAGAGATGTCTTCCAACAAACCATTACACACAACATATCACGACAATTGTGTAAATAAATATAGGGTCTAACAGAAAGGGGTGTACAAGCCGAAAGAAGGTTGTTAGGGACATCATTTTAAACAACTTTCACAATGGGACCGACTTGATCAGAGCAACATTATTTTTCACTCCACCATACAGATCAGCTGAGCGCTAGGCCCGAAATGTACTGAGTTAAAAATAAAGTTGCTCTGATCAAGTCGATCCTATAGTGAAAGTTGTTCAGAATGATATCCCTCTTTCCGCTTGTACACCCCTTTCTGTTACACCCTGTATAGGTACATGTATGTTATTTTATTGATTACTTACTACTTTTCTCATAGAGGGTGATGAAAAGTAGAGTGTCCACCTCAGGAGTAAAAACTATTTTTGGCTCGAGTGATGTACTTTGAATCCCTCGCTCCCTCAGGATTCAACTTTAGAATCCCTCGGTCGCTCAGGATTCAAAAAACACTCTCGCCCTAAAAATAGTTCTTTACTCCCTTGGTAAACAATCTACTATTATAATGATGGGTTCTATCATTCCCCAAAATATTAGTAATAATATAGCTAATTAAATGTCACCCCGTATTTATACAGGATGTAACAGAAGGGTGTAGTCATATTTTAGGGGGTTCTTAAGAAGACTATTCTGAGCAACTTTTACTATGAAACCGATTTGATCAGAACAACTTTTTTTTTCATTGCTCCATACATGGTCAGCTGATTTGTATGTAGAGAGGTGAAAATTAAAGTTGCTCTGATCAAATCGGTTTCATAGTGAAAGTTACTCAGAATGATGTCCCTAACAACCTCCTAAAATAAAACTACACCGTTCTGTTACACCCTGTAAAACACGGACAGAAAGGCCATAGTCGGGTTTTCATAGTAAGTCGGCCCTTACATCAAACGGGCTCGTTTACAGTTTTCAGATTTTTCACTTTGTGGTATAAGACCTTGCTTTGTGCCTTTCTTGATTATAGGTCAACGGGAAGTATATACTATACAGGTTGTATGTAACAGAAGGGTGTAGTCATATTTTAGGGGGTTGTTTGGGAGACCATTCTGAGCAACTTTATTTTTCATTGGTTCAGGCGGTCGGCTGATTTGTGAATGTGATAGTGATGTGAAAATTAAAGTTGCTCTGATCAAATCGGTTTCATAGTGAAAGTTGCTCAGAATGATGTCCCTAACAACCCCCTAAAATATGACTACACCTTTCTGTTACACCCTGTATAGGTTTTAAGAAAACTGTAAATTATTGTCTTTCTGCAAAAATATAACTATGTAGACCCTAATTACTCCAGTTACGAGATAACAAATCCTAAAAATGTATCATCCATCTATGAATACAAATCTATTCTATCACACTACACACTCAACATGCTATTATAACCGAAATGGCGAATGAAACAACAGTATACACTATTGTAAAAATTTGCGACGATTTTTTCGACATTGACATGCAAAGCCACGCAACTTTGATACTTTGCTGGGTAAGGCACTTTTGTGTGACAAAGGGAGTATCTTTAAGAAATTAATTTCCACCAGTAAATAAAATCTACCGTATCAGGCTCGCATGGGGTAATAAGGGTTAGGGCACAGGGTAGGGTGTGTCCAGGTCGCGACGCTTTGTATGTGGTGTTTTTACGAGTGGGGTGCGCCGCGCGCCGGTGGTGGCGTGGTGGCTCGGGGCTTCAGGCGCGGCCGGTAATTTCGATAAAAGCATCGTTCGGCCGCGCCCTGCGTCAGACCCGTTGACGTGCCAGACAGATCACGTCACAAGACCTAGCGACGCTACCACTATTGTTGGCTGGAGGAAAATAATGTTCTCGTATTTCTACCAATGCCCTTACAGTTGTCGGCGGCCGATCGTAACGTGTAATATCATGAAACGATGAAATCTCTTAAGGCAATCTCTGCGGTAGCTTAGGTGAAGACTAAAGGCGAATAGTCTTCGTGTTCGTTTGACATGTTTATTACAAAAAACATCACGTAGTGCTGAATAAAAATTGTTTTTAAATGAGAAAAAAATAATAAAAAATATATATCTGCCGTGTGACATATCAAATGAAAGCGCAGGGTGTGAGGATTTTAAATGTATTTTTATAATACTATTATGACTTATTTTGAAAAAGTTGTGCTCAATAATATGACCGATTCGCATGTCATCAAAACCTCTAGGGTACTTCCCGAAGTCCTAAAAATCTGAAATTTGGTATACAAGCATATGTTTGCAACCATATCCTATAAAAACTCCGAAATCTACTTTAACCCCCTAACCCCCTAAATCTGGGGTGCAAATTTTGAATGAAAAAGTGAATTTTAGGGTATTTTGTAAAATAAATTAAGTATGTGAAAACAATGCATTTTATTCATTTTAGACATCATGTTTCATAGAGCCATTTACTACTTAAGACCTACACAATCGATATCTAAATAGAAATAACAATCAAAACAACCGGGTTCGATTCCCGAGCTGAGTACAGGTTTTTTTTAAATGTATGAATGCAGTTTTTCTTCTTATTAAAATCGATGACATGGTTCCTAAGAACAGATCTCCGTATGTCTTATAGTTTCAGACTTTCCCATACTGACCGATTTAAATGAGACACTGTATTGATAGGCCTCATTCATCAATTTCATCATACTGAACAACTTTTACTATATAAAACTGATTTGATTAGAGTTACTTAATGTTTGACATCTCAATCTCTCTATACATTTTGGGCCGGGCGGGCGGCCAGCTGACTTGTATGTAGGAGTGAAAAATAAACTTGCTCTGATCAAATCGGTTTCATAGTGATAGTTAGTCAAAATGATGAGACCGGGCTCGGGGTGATTCATTTTATTTACGGAGCACCATGTAATGAGGTTTGAATCTGAAAACTCGTCGTAGTAGTAGCAGCACTTCGGAGTAACCGAAGACCCGCCATATTGTTTATTTGTTGCAACAGATAAACTAATTGAGTAGGTACGGATGTAACTGTTAATTATGGCTATTAACGAAAAATATTAGCAGATTGAATCCGTTGACCAATCGGTTATTTTGATAATATTATTCCATACTGCGGCAATACAATTACATGTATCGTATTCATTTGTTTGTACAACGTGACGTGCAGTAAATACCTGATGAGCATTATTTGGATTTTCAAAATAACCTGCATGAATCTATGTAGGTACCAATTCGCTATGTGTTCATCTAACTAATAGTTTTAAATACTACGACGCTGGCTGCTCTGTGTAATTTAGTGTTATTCAATTGAATATTTAAACTAAATTATGTTGTTGTGGTTTAAATGAGTATTTTTAACAGACTTTAACTTTTGTACCAACACTGAGCCAGCATTGTGGAGTATGGCTCAATCTTACTTTTATCCGAGTACCAAAGGCTCGTGACCCTCGATGGGGAACTGGCGACATTAACGGGCTGCATTAGCGGGCTCGCCCGGTCTCACGAACCAGCAACAATTAATGAACTACACGACAATAAGGGCGTTTTTAGGGTTCCGTAGAGAAACAAAGAACCCTTATAGTTTCGTCAAGTCTGTCTGTCTGTCTGTCTCTGTCCGTCTGTCCATCCGTCCGTCCGTATATCACAGCAACTATTCCGAAACTATTAGCACTACACAGTTGAAACTTAGTATGTAGATGTATCCTGCAAACCGGTTTACGATTTTCATACAAAAATTAATAAATAAATAAGGGGGCTCTCCGTACATGGAACTGAAACCAAAATAATTATATTATGTGTGGGGTGTCTTGTCTATAGATAGGTCTTTAAAAATGACGTCGAGGTTACTGAAACCATTTTTAAGATTCCGATCCTTAAAAGGAAAAAAGGAACCCTTATAGGATCACTTTGTTGTCCGTCTGTCTGTCTGTCTGTCTGTCTGTCTGTCTGTCTGTCTGTTTTCTCAGGAACGCGAGGAGGTATCATGTTGAAATTAATATCGATTACTCAGGTCTATAGTCCCTTGGAGCTGTGAAAAAATTAAACTTCTAGGTCCACGCAATCAAAAGATACCGCGATATTATGTCATATTTTTGCTGAATTTGTATGAACTCGCGTGGAACTCGCAAGGGAATCAAAACCTATAGGGTACTTCCGGTTGGCCTAGGGTCATGAATTTTGGAATGAAGGTAGGTGTTATAGCACAAGTAAAGGAAAAAATCTGAAAACTATAAATTTCTGTCTGTCTGTCTCACCGTCTGTAAAGACTTTTTCTCAGAAACGCATGGAGGTATGAAGTTGAAATTAATATCGGTTACTCAAGTCTGTGATCTCTTAAACTTATGAAAAAATTAAACTTATAGGTCAACGCAAACAAAGGATACCGCATACGTCTCAATTTTGCTGAAATTGCTTGATATTCGCAAGGGAATCAAAACCTAGAGGGTAATTCCCGTTGACCTACAATCATGAAATTTGGCACGAAGCAAGATCTTATAGCACGCAAGGAAAGGGAAAAATCTGAAAACTGCAAATTGCTCTTTCTAAAAAAAATCAATTTCGTTTACATGGATGAAATCACACTTTAGTTTTTATGTGGAAACCTAATTACACGTGTTACGCTCTCCAAGTGTGATTGGAACCCTTGGTGCGCGAATCCTACTCGCACTTGGCCGGTTATTCTCAAAGTAAATCCTTAAACACAAAGAGGAAAAATTTGTGTGTCCCTTCTCCTCTAACTTTTAAAGTAAGGGAATGAAAATAAAATATGCTGAGTGTATCTCAATACACACTTTCAACGAAAATTGGTTTGAACAAAATAAAATAAGCAGTTTGTATGATATAAAACATTTATTAAAAACCGCAAAGATAACTTTGTAATTCATACAAACACTATGGAAAAGCTTATAAAAACACATTAAATTTGCTAGTGAAGAATGACAGTGATATTTGTGCTAGGTGTGTCAGGTGATGTAGTGCTACTCGGAACCGTTCGTGGGCGAGTCCTACTCGCATTTGTGCTAGGTGTGTCAGGTGATGCAGTGCTACTCGGAACCGTTCATGGGCGAGTCCTACTCGCATTTGTGCTAGGTGTGTCAGGTGATGCAGTGCTACTCGGAAGCGTTCATGGGCGAGTCCTACTCGCATTTGGCCACTTTTTATTTGTATTTTTTGTGTGCAAAACAGAGAACAGAATCTCGCGTGCTGTATCGAACAATCCGAATATAATTCGTATCTATCCTATCGATACCGCTCTTTTCGTAAACGGATTTTGAAAAAATAATTTGGGTTGCGGATGTATATTACGGGTATTTTATTCAATCACCTTATCCTGAGACTGATAAATGAAACTATCTATATCAGGAAATTCTACTAGGCCTTCAAGTGACCGATGAAAAGTGCAAAGCTGTCGTCGTTGAGGCTTTGAAATGACGGGCAGCTTCGATAAAACCAGCATACTGCAAGCAGTACAAGAGACTGAGTACATTATTGTTGTATGTTCGTTCATGCATATTTAGGGTTGGTGTTTAATTTGCCCAATGTATCTAAGAGTAAGTAAAGAAAGTTGTGACTCGTAGGGCGTCATGTGCCGGTGGGCGTGTCCTGGCTCCGCCCAAGTTGGCACGCCCTCGCCCTTCGCAACCTTCGCGCCGCCCGCCCGCCCATCGACACTTCATTCACGCGGAAAAATAACACCTGTTAAATATATTTTGATCAACTAAACTTAATTGAGCCAAAGTAGACGGATATAAATCTAACCCGACGTTGGGTTGCTCCACCGCGTTTGCCTCATTATGGCACGAAGTCCGAATGAGGTTGTGTGCTGGTGGGATATGTTCTGAGCCAAAGTTGATATGACAAGTTTTGAGTTTGTTTGGGGCTGCTGATTCAAAATAAATTTATTTAAACTATTCAGACGTTTAACCCTCTCACTCGCACATCTATTGTTCATATTGTTCGTTTGGCCCGCGACCCGCGTGTGTGTTAACGCGAGCGAACCGATTAAAAGGTAGAATTTGTGGTATCAATATGAATAAAATGAAGGTAGGAAGTATGAGGAGGACTATCCGTTATCATATAAAATATAAAGCCAATATTTATCTCTTCGCGCCTGGTCGACGACGCCTCAAATGACCGGAAGGCTGGAGCCTAGCCAACCTTGGCAACGGCTGAGTCTTGCTTGCTTTGCTATACAGCGAGGCATCGCCGCCGCCGCCGCCGCCCGCCGCGCACCAGCCTTCTGGGCACCTTGCCTAGTGACGGCGGCAGTGACCTGGCTCAGAATTTAAATTAATATTTTTACTTATATGATAGGTATCTATAATTGTAACTTATATACCTAATGTAAATATGTAAATAAAAAGGTTTGATATTTATTATTTCAATTATAAATGCCAAATTACTATTATCAATTACAAAGGAATAGTGCGTTAGGAGAGCTTCCTTAAAGTTGTCTTTGAAGAATCGGATCGCAGTAAAAAGTGATTATATGAGATGATTAGATTGAGCTGTGATATGGAAGAAGATGAGGAGCCTGCGGGCCCGGGCGGCGCGCGCGGCTAACCTTGTTTGCGCTCCGAGTCCGAGCAGCGAGCGGAGACGCGCGGGGCGGCGACGGCGGCGGCGGCGGCGCGAGGCGGCCAACAGCGAGTAATCTCGTTGCGGCCCGCGCTGGCTTCCGTTACACCCTCCCAAATTACCTTTTTGTTCCCGATCAACAATCTAATTTTCGACCGAATCGTTTTTCCTTACAATTTACTGCGTTCCATTATTTTTTCCACAAATAAGAAGTCTTTAAAAGGTATTAATGTTGGTTCTATGTGAAGCACGTAGCGAGCTGCTCGACGCGCGCCGCCGCTAAAAGGTTCTTGTTGACGGAGCGTTCACTTGAAGAGTCGTAGCAACGTTCTTGTCTTTGTAATTGATTGCTTTGTCGCGTAATTTGTTTGCTGACGACGCGAGCTCGCCTCGCGGGACCTGGCGCTCCTATCGTCATCGGTATCGTAAATAATAAATGCGGCCCTGCCTCCCTCCCTCCCCTCCGCGACACCCCCGCTCGCGACACTCTCGGCGGACAGATGGGGGACCGCGCCGTGACTCAGCATCACACGTCTCTGTTAATGTTGATGAATCGCCAGCTCAGACACCCGTGTAGCACTAACACCTAACCAACCTACTACACTATTCCTTGTTCTACGTGTACCCACCTACCGTACTTACCTACTCGTAAATACTCTACTTATGTCACGTTTCCTTAGCGTAGTTGAAGCCGATTGTTAGAGTTAAATGTTTAATTATAGAATTAATGCAACGGATCGTGAGGAGCAAACAAACAGTATTTCTCGATCTCGGCTCAGCGGGCTAGCGGATTGTGCGAGCACGAGCCACCGCCGCCGCTACCTAATAACGCCGTAATTGGTATCGGAGCTCGTCGCAGCCGGATTACTGAACGTCTAATTGAATGCGAGACGCAGCCGCCGCCTCAGACACAGTCAGCCGACTTAATTCCGCTGTGGTCAAGTCGGTCCGTGTCGCGCGCGTGCCGTGCAAGCTGTGCGATACATATACTCCGCCGCCCGCCACCCTGAATGTTCGCTGTTCGCCTGCACTGCGACTCTGCGACATGGTCTCGATTAGATCGCAGGGAGCACAACGAAATCTGTTTCAAGATCAAACGACCACGCTACCTGAATTGATTCTCACCGACCAGGCGCCCAGCCGCCCGCCCTCCCGCGAGATCTAGTTCAGATTTAGCCGCCCGCCCCACAGTTATACATCATTAGATAATGATCCGTGGTTGTCAATTAGCTAATGAAAAATTAAATAGGTCTGCCTGGTAGAGCCTGTCGTTAAAATTATGATGACGACGGGCATCTGTTTTTCGGTTTATTTAATGGCCTGCCCGCGGCTCGCTGTAATGTTGTCAACTTTGTTAATATTGACTCGTGCAACGATGAGGCGTTTATTGGTATTTTGTATCGTTATTATCTGGCTCAATCACGTGCTTGATATCTTGTCGTGTGAAGCTCTGCAGAGCTCGCCTTTACGATGTGATAATAAATAAGGGTAAAGATATTACAGAGAGATAAATGTATGTAGAGTAGAGTTCGACGAGTGGCGTAAGCAGGTGGCAGGTGGTGGCTATAGACGCGGCGGCG
>OY735262.1:3737133-3768905 GCA_963457715.1 Argyresthia albistria | reverse complement strand
GTAACTAGTGAGTATAAATATATCTATCTCATTCTACATTTAAAAAAACTCACCTGATATATCTGCACCAGGCTTGTTCCACGGTTTGTCTTCAATGGTGTCAATCTGGAACTCCATGGCAGGTACTCCATTGATGCTACCGGGTCCATCAAAGTCTTCTATGTGCACTTTACCTCCGGCTGTTGCTGCAGCTCGAGGCTTGTCAGTAGCTCCAGCCGGTACTATACCCACTCCTCTCTGGGAATATGGTTAATATCCATGAACATTTATGCAGGCATATTATTCCTGTGTACTGCAATGACTTGTGTTGTGGGAAACATACACAGTGAGATCACACATATACATACAATAAACATCCAACACCTGTAATTTCTTTTTCTTACTCCCAAGCTGTGATATTTTTTTTAACTAGGTTAACATAAAAATTGAGACTTGTACCTACTCTATTTAGTTACATTAGGAGTGACTCAATCCACCAGACCTATGCCCTTCTCTGGGCAAAATTTACTTTACTTTACAAGCCAGTAGATATATTGCATTTTATTTGAGCAGGAGTTTGTTCGTTCAACAAAAACTCTCAATTTACCTTTATGTTTAAACTAGCATACTGAGATCCTGATTTGATCTCCCCAATGGTGACTTTGATGTCGTCACTGTCGTCAGAGTCAGAGTCTCCATTATCCTGACTGTCGGCATCCCCATTGGCTGGCTCCTTCTCTTCGGTGGCCACGTCCGCAAAGTGCTCGTCACTGAACTCATCATTGCCAGCGTCCTCCTCTTCCTGCTCTTTTTCTTCTTCCCCATTCTAAAAGCATATTATAATCATCATGACTTTTTATAAACATGGAGGGACTAATAAAAATTACTCAAATTATATGGCACAGACACAAAGACAAGCATGATACAGCAAACATAGAAACATCCATAATTTATCTAGCTTGGGATTAAAATCCAAATAATCTAATATGAGAAAAGCAAAGTGCTCACTCAGCCTGATAAAGATAAAGATGAAGATCATTTATTTGTGAACACAGGTATTATACATTTACAGATGTCAAGTAAGTTTTTGAGCTCAGTGTTCTGCCCAGGGGCATACAAATATTAATTTAATTTAATTAAACATAGAGAGTCATGTCATGATATAATTTAATTGTTATTTCAGGATGTTGAAGTTGGCAAGTAAAAAAATAATAATAATTCAGTACCTAATGTCATGTTGTAAATTATTCTCTATGTAAATAATTACATAGTAAAAATGTTTATATACTAAGGCCCCAATGTCGTAATAACATTTAACTAGCCTGCTGGCTGCAGCCATTTTTTTTATTTTTTTTGTAAAAAAAAAAAAAAATACATTAAAATTAGTTTGACAGTGGGTACCAACGTCAAAAATTAGACATTCATTGACGTCTTGGTACCCACTGTCAAAATAATTTTAATGTCATTTTTTTTTTTTATAATTTTAATGTCAATATTGTTCCAAGGACTGGATTGTCCTTACGCTACCGTGGGTGCTAGTAGATTAAATAACTTATGCTTAAATTGTAATAAATTCATACATTTGATAACGTTAGGTAATTTATTGAAAATTGTTGGTGCCATACATAATATGTTTTTATGCTTTAGTGCGGTCCTGATGCGGACCTGATGCCAGAAAAGCAGGGATTTTCTGGGATTGTTTAGTTTTATGTAATACAGGTGCGAAAACAACTGAAAGCCACAGTGACAGAAATCAGGACGACAATTTCATGGAAACTACAGGACCTTAGGTGTGTACAGTACATACAGGGTACGTATCAAAGGCAACAATCGAAGGATTTAGGTTAGGATAGTAAAATAATTGATTATGAACTTACGGGAGCGGCTTCATTAGTGGTCTTCTGTTGAGCCTCTGTCTCACTTGCTTCTGGTGGTTTTTGACCGGCTTGTTCGCCGATCGAGTCCCCGTACAACCAACTATCGTCATTTTCATCGCCTGGCGGGGCTTCAACCTCCGGCGTTGCCATTTTTGTTTAGGACTTTAGGTTTAGACCAACGGTGCGTTCCGCGACATCGCTGTAATCGATTCACAGAGTAATATAAAAATCGATTACAGCGTCTACAATGCCATTCCGAGCCAGTTTTGACGTGACAACGATATCTCTAAATGGACGCTATGACGTCATTCATGAATGACATCATCAACTGACAACTCCGCCATGTTGGTATGTTATACCATCGTCGAGAACGTGAGCAGTGAGCACTGATTAATAGATCGTGCGTGACAGGCTGACAGCAGAAGACAGAAGAATCAAACAGCAACAGACAAGACTACTAACAGCAACCAGCAGACACTCCTGAAGCTCCGTATTTGTTGATTTACTCACTTAATCACTCAAAACAAAGAAAATTTAACTACTACGACGACCGTCTACGACTCAAAATTCGAAAAATAACAAAAGTTTGGTTATAAATTTATAATGGTTTGACATCTGTCAGTGTCGACGTCTACCGTCGCGTTTTATCGTTCCGAATGGATATCTGTGAATCACAGACTGTGATAGACGCTGGTGGTCGTGATTTCCCGTAGACAGAGAAAGGAATAGACGGAGTGCATGCGTACACCTTTGAGATGGAGATAGAGTTGATTCTCAATAAGCATAAGGTTCAAAATCAGAGATTTTTCTGCCACACATCTGTCAAAACAAGCATTTGACAATTCTGTGGCTCGATAAAAACGCATACGCGGGTAAGGGACAGGTGATCGTTATTGTTTCTCGCTTACACAAAAATGATTCGTATTATGTCATCTCTTTCTTTTCTTTTTTTTCTGACACATCGTCAGAAAAAAAGAAAAGAAAGAGACACTGACACCTGTCCCTTACCCGCGTATGCGTTTTTGTTGTTGGCCACAGAATTGTCAAATGCTTGTTTGCTCTTGTTTTGACAGATGAGTGGCAGAAAATCTCTGATTTTGAACCTTATGCTTATTGAGAACCAACTCTATCTCCATCTCAAAGGTGTACGCATGCACTCCGTCTATTCCTTTCTCTGTCTACGATACTCCTCCTACGTGATTTCCCATTCGGAACGGTCATTCATGCATGATGGTCGTGACGTCATGTGAGCGATGATAGTGATAGATAGCGCTGATAGCCCGTCGCGGAACAAGCCAAACCAACTGACTGACCAAAGACAGTGTTGCCAGATGAATGACTCACGTTCCCATTCCCTCCATAGCGTACCTCAAATCCCCCCAAAATTCAGCGTTTGAAGAAAAAAAACCCGTTTGAGAAAAATATTGTTTTTAATTAATAAGTTTCAGCAATGGCATCCTTTACTGGAATTCAGCATCTGCACACTCTTCGCCTGCAGTTCCATACATTTTTTCGGAGCTGAATCTGCTGATTATCTTGAGACTTGGTTGGTTCAAAATTTAGGCATCCTTCCGTCAACTTATCCTCAAAATAGATTCTGCAGTATGGATCGCCAATCTGTTTCTAAGTTTGTCTTTAATGACAGCTACTTGAGAGAAAGCCATTTCCACAACTGCGTTAGAAAATGGCAACGACAAAATTCCTAATGCCAATTTGCTACATGCCCGTAGCTTCGATACCTGACTGCATTCTTGAAATTATAAACTTCAACCCAGAAATCAGTATGCTCCGTGGATTTCCAATCTGTTCGATGTAAAGCATTCCATTAGTCCGACTAGCGACTAGACTAGCGAGTAGCGCAAAGCAAGCTAACGCGACGCGGCGTGCGTAGGTAGAGTGCGGCGCGCACGGTTGGACTCGAGCGAACCAAGCGTTTAATTTTCGGAAAATTTAGATAATTTTATTAAATACCACGGCCTGTTCCAGACTTGCAGTTATTAATAAAATTCCCCCAATTTATTTATTTATTTTCCCCTCCAAAAATCCCCCCAAACAATGTATCCCCCCAAATGTCCCCCCATAGCTATAAAATTCCCCCCAATCTGGCATCCTCAGAACAATAACTAAAGAACTAACTAACTTTAGTTATTGTTCTGAGCTGGCATCACTGACCAAAGAGTATATATACATAATAGGTATAGTATATACCTGAGGTATATACGTAACAGAATACATACCTATAGATGGGCGACCCGGAAACATTCCGGGAATCTTCCCTTTCTTCCCACCCAGTGGGTGTTTATGTGGGAAGATTCAATTTTATGTTTTTTGGTTGGAGTGTAAACAATCTTGATATTTTTACTTACGCATTGCGTAGAGTGCCTCACGCCCATAATTTTGTCGTATGTATGTTTTCCCTTGGACCATTATTTACGGAGATACAGGTTGGCAAGAAAGTCTAGAAATTAAATAATGGCAACATAAGTGACATATCAGAGCACTATTGCGTGTTTTGATAGACAATCCAAATAGGACATTAAAGAAAACACGCAGTCTGTGAATGTTGCCATCATTTAATTTCTAGATTTTCTTGCCAACCTGTATATTATGATGTGCTTATATTTCGAGAACGGGAAGTGCACGAGGCGTCGTGCAATGCGTAAGTAAAAATATCAAGATTGCTTACACACCAACCAAAAAACATATAAATTGAAACTTCCCACATAAACACCCACTGGGTGGGAAGAAAGGGAAGATTCGGGAAGTTTCCGGGAAGAATCCCATCTATATACATACCTAACCTAATAGACTATTATAAGCACAGCTATAAGGTGCAGGTTGGCAAGAAAGTCTAGAAATTAAATAATGGCAACATGAGTGACATATTAGAGCACTATTGCGTGTTTTGATTTGATAGACAATCCAAATATGACATTAAAGAAAACACGCAGTAGTCTGTGAATGTTGCCATCATTTAATTTCTAGACTTTCTTGCCAACCTGTATCATATTCGGCTAAAGCGCTTATTATTACATTACGCTGTCGGCAGGGCACGATTTATATAGACGTCTCACTCTGATGGAACGACTAGAAAGAAAGAGACAGTGAGTCAGACAGGGCCCTGCCGACAGCGTAGTCTAATAATAATCGTTTATTATAGTAGTCGCGTAAATGGCCAGTAAATCCTTTATTTCGCCAACTACTTTAAACATTTTATGCTAGGAGATCGATAATTCGAGGTTAGATTAGATAGGTTAAGATATAAAGCGACTGCAAGACTTACTTTTAGAAATTATAGAATTAAATTAGTACAGTAAACTTTTAATTTCGTGTAATAAAATAAAAAACTCAATAAAACATCAAACAAAACAGCAGTCAAATATTTTAGAGATTAATCCAGGCCATTTCTCCTTCTTGGGAACATCTTCTCTTCAGCATGCTCCACTTTCTGCGCAACCTCAGCCAGTTGCTCAGAGGCTGCAGAGGCGGCTGCCCCACATGTATTTGCTAGCTCTTGAACTCCTAGGGAGACCTGGAACCAAGTTATAAAAGTTTGTTAAAATCGCAAATTCCCAAGGTAGGCCTCGAAATATATCTTAATACTAAGTAATATGTATGATTTTATGGTCAATATTTTTTTTGAATTGAATTGAATAGCTCTTGTCCAGTCACCATCTGTAATATTTGATGAAATTATTATATCTTACAGCATCAGCTTCTTGTTTGACTTGTTGTGTGGCAGCCTGCATTTGGTCGACAGTAGCCTGCATCTGAGGAACCTGTGCTATTGCTTCAGATTCCAGCACTTGAGCAGCCTGCAGATAAATAAAGTATGCTTACTTTACAATAATACCAAAATTTGGAATAGAATACAGAATGTTGTACAAGTTGCAAGTCATGGTGGTTGCTGCAACTGCATTTGATGCGTCATATAGTAGCACTTTCCTAGTTTGTGGTGGAATGGTGGAAAGTGGCACAAGACAGGAAAAGATGCAGGTTCTTGGGAGAGGCCATTGCTCAAAAATGGGAGACTAAATCAGAGCAATAGAACCAAAATGCAGCAAATTAGTCAATATAAGAGGCTTTATTTATAATAGCTCTTTACTTGTTTTAGTTTATGTGGGCCAATGCATTGAAGCAGGCATAAAAGCTGCCAGTACTTTGTAGCCCATGATTCTATGTAAAACTTAGTGATCTCCCAGAATAGTACTGAATGGACATTATGATGTACAGAGTAGTTGTACCTGTTTACATTTGTGCATGCACTGACAGTGGTGTCGCAGCGCTGGCTCTGCAGCCTCCACCTCCTGAGCCTTTATGTCACTCGCCTGCAGCTGAAAATTAGAAAACTATTATCACATCACATTCAATAAGGAAACTTGGAGCCTGAACACAGTAGCCCTGGACTACAGACAGTAGCTGTGGGAAAAGGTAAAAAGGTGTAAAATATATGTATAGTATGTAGATTTTTATAACATTATAGCTACTTATTGATTGCAGAAAGAGCAGCATCAGAAACCAGTAACATTTTTTGATTTAATTGGGTTGGGGGCTCATTGGAAGACAGTCTAAGCTATCAGTCAACATTAAGGTACTTGTCTACAAGACTGTGCTAAAACCAATATGGACATATGGCATACAATTATGGGGGACTGCAAGTAACTCTAACATTGAAATACTACAACTCTTCCAAAATTCAGCCTTGAAGTCAATAGTAAATGCACCTTGGTTCACAAGAAATGATGAAGTTCATGACTACTTGTAAATGCCTACTATTAAGGAGGAGGTGTCACGAATGACCAGAACCTACACAGAGACAGGATCAACTATCATCAAAACCAGCTGGCTTCAACACTCAGTGATATTCCCTAGTACCAAAGGAGATTGAATAGAAAACATGTTTGTGACAATATATAGATAACCCAATAACCAGCCAAGTGCGAGAAGGACTCGCTCACCAAGGGTTCCGATCAAACTTGGGGAGCGTAACAGGTGTAATTAGGTTTCCACATAAAAAACTAAAGTCTGATGTCATCCATGTAAACCAATTTGATTTTTTTTTTGAAAAAGACAGAAATTTGCAGTTTTCGGATTTTTCCCTTTTCTTGTGCTATAAGACCTTCCTTCATTCCAAATTTCATGACCCTAGGCCAACCGGAAGTAGAGACGGACCGACGGACGGACAGACAGACAGACAGACAGACAGACAGACAACCCTAAAAAGTACCAAGAAGGACTACCAAACACTGGAATGGAATGAGGAAAGTAAAAACTGCTCATGGTTGCAAAACCGATCACAAGTTGGCCAAATACATATGAAAAAAGAAAAATAAAATTTATTGGGTGACAAAATAATAATAACAACAAAAGTGCATTGCAGCTGCACTCTCAAAGGTGCCGAAAGATACAAAGACTGTGCTTTTTGGAAAGGCAACAATTGATTTGATTACTGATACTAAACATACAATATAAAACAACCGGTGGGAACCCCGTATTACCCAAGTGTAATGCGACCAGATGTTTCTAGCTAGCATCTCTAAATTACCATAAGCATATGGCCTGAAGAGGATGCTTTCTTCTTCAAGGGGGTGATAGTGACTGCCCATGGCCCTTTTGAGCGGAGCCTTTGAGCATAGAAAAGGACTAAGCAGAAATACACGTACGTTTTGAGCGACATTAGGGTCTGTGTAGTTGTTCAGTTCTGTGGCCATTTGCATCGCATCCGAGAGCTTTTCGTGACCAGCAGTCGCAATATTCATAGCTGCTGCGGCATTCAGTAGGTTCGCAGTCGCGGAGTCTCCTTGCTGAGCCTGTTGACCATCCACGACTGGCATGTCAGCACCCAGCCCCAACTTAGCTTCCAACTGCTGGATTCTGTTGTGAAGCACGGTAATGGGATCCATTCCGATACAAACAGTTACAAGAATATAAACAAAAGGTTCAGTGCCCAAAATAACGGCTGTGTTGGATTAAGGAAGAATTGTATGGAATTCGCACAAGCAGTAAAAGCTGAGGTAAAAGGGTTTCCAAAAAAATACAATATGTTGCGAGTTGCGACAACTTCACTTTTGTCAACTTGACAAGACAAGACAAGAGACAATCAATAAATTTCATACATTCCATTTTTGGAATCCAAAACAAACAGACAGCCAGCCAGTATTCTTTCTCGCAGGTTCGTGTGATTTGGGCTTTAACTTTAATGTGTTGTTGTGTTTCTCTTTTTACTCTTCATTTCAGAAATAAAGGGGCGTTTTGACTCTGTGAAGTGTTAAGTGCTAAGTGGGGTTTTGTGAGTGGGCTGTGAAGTGTAAAGTAGTGTCCAATTCTGTGTAGCAGCCCTGGGGGGCAATTTTTACCTACTAGAATAGGCTTGTGGCCTGTCAAGTCACTGTGAACTGTCAAAACGGAACTTTTGTTCCTGGGTTCTATGATATGATATAACAACTGAATGACGTCATGTAAAAGTACCATCAAATGCTGTCTGCACAATTGACTTTATAAAATAATAGCTGACCCTGCGAACTTCGTACCGCCTAACAGTCAAATAATATCGTGTTAAACTTTAGCTAAACTTAATTAGGATTTCATTAACAGAAATGTTTTATTGCTTGCCATTGCAAAATTTTGACATTCACAGTTTTAAATGGCAATACTTGGTATGTGTACTAAGTATACAATAATCTTATTTATCTACTCTCATGTCATAAAGTTCAAATCAAATTACAAACTTGAAATCGAATCCATAATGACGTACTTTATAAACGCAATACAGTAATCAAATTAAAAAATCATAATAACACTACTTCTCGAACTAAACTAAAGTTATTACTAGTGGCTCTGTGAGCTGTAGACCTCGCGAGTATGTCGGTGGGAAAGCTGAACTGCTAACACACATAAAAAAAATAACCCAAATAATTTTCTTTCAATAACACATACAAACTTATGAATGTACCTGGTTACGTACATGCAGTATAAAAGTAGCCGCACCAATAACTTTGTAAACTACATTTCGCGATCTTTTATACAACCTATTGACTTTTTACTAAAATTATATAATCTGTTTCACTCTCATAGTCTTTACAAATCCAACGACACCTCATTTGTTAATATCCATCGAGCCGTTTGGGTTGTAGCGATTTTTTTACATTTTAAAACCCCATATCTCCGCCATTTTGAAAAAAATCAAAAAACTGGCTCGAGTAAAAAATTCTATTTATTTTTTCAACCTGCTCACAAAATTTCACGAGAATCGGTTCATAAATGCGACCTGTAGAGGAGAACAACCGGACATACAAAAGCATTTTTGCCCAAACCTGAAACGGAGACGCTTCGCTCGCTTCGCTCGCTCATCTGTTTCACTATCATGGTCTTTACAAATCCAACGACACCTCATTTGTTAATATCCATCGAGCCGTTTGGGTTGTAGCGATTTTTTCACATTTTAAAACCCCATATCTCCGCCATTTTGAAAAAAATCAAAAAACTGGCTCGAGTAAAAAATTCTATTTATTTTTCCAACCTGCTCACAAAATTTCACGAGAATCGGTTCATAAATGCGACCTGTAGAGGAGAACAACCGGACATACGAAAGCATTTTTGCCCAAACCTGAAACGGAGACGCTTCGCTCGCTTCGCTCGCTCGGTCAATTAAACTTTTTTCCATAACGATACAGTTCTACTTTTTTTGGGAAAGGCAAGGGTCATGAAACCATACAGCCAAGCTATTTGATAGTCTGTATTGTTGGAAAGTTTTTTTTTAGCTATAGTTGACAGCCAAACAGCCACTCAGTGTTTGATAAGTACTTGGAGGCAGCGCAGGCAAGAAGATTCAAACAGAGAGGTTCAAAGCGAGTGTCACATAAGCGAGATATTAAAGCTTATTAGTTCTAGCACAACCGCTCTAAGTAAACAGCGACTGGAGGGGAAGGAAGGGCGCGCGGGATGTGGCTAATCGCAAAATAATAGAACACGCTTCTATTCGCCTTACTTCGCTGATAAGTAATCAAATCAATCACTCACACTTATCTGTTGCTTGCTGTCCACACGTTGCTCGCACTTTACACTTTATAGACACACTTTACACTTATCAAAATGAAATCGGGCCGAGGGATAAAAAAAAGGCTAAGCAAAAGTCACCTGTCACCTGTCCTCTGTCAAAATGAAACCGTGCAAAATTTCATCATTTGTAAATAGGTATTGTATTTTCTACGAAAAATAGGTAGGTACGAATTATTTTTTACGGGCAAACCCCTGCAATGTGTGTAAGAAATAGTATTTGAAGCAGCAATAATTATGGATGAAGAACTCGGAGGCCTAACTTATGATGATTTTGCTTTACCGCCCGTTAAATATGAATGTAAGTAACTAAGGATGTAATCCCGTAGAGAGGAGAGGTAATACCCTACGCGGGATACAAATTTATATCACAGCCAGTTTTGAAGGACCTATTACACTGTGCTAAATTTAGGGATGCTCGTTATTACACTACACTTAACTAGGCACCGGTCAGAGTGTCGACAAGGGGGCGGAAGCCCCTTCCTAAGTGTTATTACACTTCCCTTTGCCAAGCGAGCAAGGGAAAAAGGTGGACTGGGTTCCTTCTTTCACCTTTTTAGGGAAACTTATTCCCTTATGCTTATATATGTATTGGCCTGAAAATGAGACAGAAAGTGCACTTTTTTAGCACAATGTAATAGCTCTTTAAAATGTGAAATAGTTATTTATCCAACAAGTGAGGAAAGTTCGTTTTTCCTATGAGTTTTGATTTTGAGTCTTGAGCGAACGAAGGATTGAAAAATAGAATCACGAGCGCAGCGAGTGATTATAAAATTCAATCCTGAGTAAGCGAAAGACTCAACAAAACGAATAGCAAATGAACTTGCTCACATGTTGCATACAAAACTTTTCACCACTCCCAGCAAGAAAGTATTCAGTCACCATAGGTAAATAAATTAAATAGTCACAAAGCAAATCAAAATAATTCTTTATTATAAAATAATAAAACCGGCCAAGTGCGAGTCGGACTCGCGCACGAAGGGTTCCGTACCATTATCTATAAAAAACCGCAAAATAAAAAAGTATGGGAGCCCCCCCTAAATATTAATTTAATTTTAATTTAATTATTTATTTTTTAAGTAAATAATATACTCAATATATTGTGAGCATTTTAAGCGTCTACCTGCTACCATTATCAATATCGAGCAAAAATGAGCAAAAAAAATCACGTTTGTTGTATGGGAGCCCCCCTTAATATTAAATTTCTTTTGATTTTTAGTATTTGTTGTTATAGCGGCAACAGAAATACATCAGCTGTGAAAATTTCACCTGTCTAGCTACCACGGTTCATGAGTTACAGCCTGGTGACAGACAGGACGGACGGACGGACGGACGGACAGACGGACAGCGAAGTCTCAGTAATAGGGTCCCGTTTGGCACCCTTCGGGTACGGAACCCTAAAAAGAGCTGTTATTCATGAAAATAATTTAAAAATGAAATGTAAAATTACTGCAATTTTTCAAGTTAAAAGTAACGTTTTTAATGTTTCTGAACTTACAATAATTTGATAAATTTTATAAAAAACATTAATCTTAACTTATAAGTATTTCTATTCTAAGTATAAAATTATTTATTTTTTAAAATATCTTTAAAACTTAACATAAAAATCAGGCAAGGTTAGTTTCTGAACGGGATCATTACTTTCCTCACTGTTCAAACAGTGAGGAAAAACTAACTTTCCTCACTGTTTTCGTAGAGGAAAGATACTTCTTTCGTGCGGGAGTGGTGAAAAATAAATTATCACATATTTATCACCTCTCCAGCTACCTGCACTGAGCCAGTGTGGTAGTGTTTAGCTCTATACTAGTTGCTAGTCCACGCCCATCTAATACCTATACTTATACTAAATCTTTTTTTTTAACAAATGGAGTTAATAATCTTAGAGCGAATTTTACCAACAAAGAGTAACTTTTTACTCGAGAGTATCTTCTATTTTTTCATAGAATGACCTCATTTAGAAATGTCAGTGTCATACAAATTATTGCCGGTATAGTTATTTTTGCATAACTTTTTGTTGGTAAAATCCAGCCTTAATAACATACATCTACATCACATAAAATAAACCACATGAGTTTGGGCGTAATGCTGGCATTCTTGTGAACAAGGTACATCAATTAAGTATTTAAAAATACCTATGACCCCTAAAATTTTCTCATATACCTGTTATGTACAATTGCATGTACAATTTATTTTCAGATTTGGATCATACAGCAGATGTTCAGTAAGTTGGAATGGAGATTTATTTTGTATACCTATAACTCTACTACCATCTCTGCAAGCCCACAAGTTATAGGTTATGGCGGGCTGATTTTCCGCAACTTGACAACTGTAAATTGCGCCTATTTTGCGTGATGTGGGTGGGTTGCACTACTCCTGCCAACCCAGCTCCTGCAAGCCCACAATCCAGGACATTGGACGCTTTTATACTTCGGATTTCCAACAACAATGTTGGTATTTATTTTAATAAACTAAGGATGTTCCTAAAATACTTTAAATCAAATAGAGCTCTGTCCCTTCTTTCCTACTGTACCTACCAAAATTTTTGCTGGAAATCTGAAGCATAAAGTGTTAATTATGTGGCCTAACACTTTATGAACAAACTTTTACACCTAAGCTCTACGCTGTGTAATTATTTGGTTTGTTTAGTGCTTGTTCACATTATACAGGGGGTCCCAAAACTCAACGTCAAGCCGGGGCACCATATAAAAGCCCAGCCCATACAGGTCTGGTAAAAATAAAAAATCTAAGTCAAGGTTCCGGGTAAAGGCCTGTGCCCCTCGGTGGGGACATTAATGGGCTACATTTAATTTACTTTTAAGTCAAGGTTCCTTAAATATAGTATGGTCACAGTGACGACAAACTTGGCAATTTTTCTATGAATAGGCTTGTGGCCTGTCAAGTCTAAATAGATACTTTTTATGAACTGTCAAAACGGAACTTTTGTTCCTGAGTTCTGTGAAATAACAACAGAATGACGTCATGTAAAAGTGCCATCAAATGCTGTCTTTTTTTGCACAAAATTGACTTTATAAAATATATCTGGTGGAAATATAAAATTCTGAGAATGTCAAGCCATTTTATACATATTTTGGTAGTTGCGGTTTGAAAAAAAATTGTAAAGTGATGATCAGTCAATGATGATCCGTAAAGATTAAGAAGTTATTGGTGTCGTTCAATTATCGTGTAACCAAGGATATGAAAATAAGTCGGCTAATATTAACCGACTTGACATTGAGTTTTGGGACAGCCTGTATAATTGGAATCTTAATTTCTAAAGAACTCACATAATAAATCATTTTATTGTATGGACTGTGATTATTGTAGGTACTGTAAAACCTGCAAAACACCATAAATCAAATTTCCCTTATGCAGGCCCTACAGATCCTACAGTACAATAATTTATTGCAGTTTATAGACCAGTTCTCAAGAGACTTGCAGTTTGCACCCATACAAGGCTGTTTTCTGCTAGATTTATAATTTATAAATTTTATAAATTTTCAGACTACATGCATGGGGCAACACTCTACAAGAAGCATTTGAGCAATGTGGCATGGCCATGTTCGGCTACATGACTGAGTTGGACTATGTTCAAATTAAGCAAGTTCACAGCATAGAAGCAACAGCGGATGACATGATGGGCCTGCTTTATCATTTCCTTGATGAATTATTGTACCTTTTCTCTGTAGAACCATTTTTAATATGTAAAAAGTTAGAAATTACTGAATTCAACACAGAAGAGTTTAGGATATCTTGCAAATGCTATGGAGAGGAGTTCGAAATTGGAAAACATCCACAGGGTACTGAAGTTAAAGCTATCACATACTCTGCTATGCAAGTTATAGATGAACCTGTTGATGGCAAGTATGAGGTGTATGTTATTATAGATATTTAGTAAGTATAATAAAATCATTGACTTTTAAGACTGTATTTCATTTTATGTTTATTGACTAAAATAATGTTATTGTTCATTTATGATTATTCGAGTTGTGAAAGCTCATTTCAGAACATATTTCAGATGATGATCCTGTAAATTCAAAGCTGGCAATCATTTAAGGTTTCCATTTCATTATACAACACATTCTACGCAAAAATAAATTGAAATATTAATGAATTTAAATAGCCTTGGCCGACTAGTCCACTTAACCGACTACTCGGCACATATCTACTTATTAATATCATTATCACGAAAGCGACATAGTTCATTATGATTCAACTTTGTGGTCCGAAAGGGAAATAAGTGAGCAAAGTTAGTCATACATATAACATAGGTATAATAATAGACGAGGATTACCGGCTCGAGCCGCAGGCGAGAGCAGAGAGAGGGCTTGGCTGGCCCCGTCACCACACAGGTACGGCACCGCCACGCCACCGTGAAACGGCGCGGCACCGCCGCCGTGACGCAGCACGGTGCCGTGGACGGTGCGCCGGCGCCGCGCCTGGCTCCTCGACACGCTAGAAGACGAATGAAAAAAAACCAGAAACAGCGACGGTTTTGGGTGAATCCATATCTTTATACAATGAACAGAGACGGAGGCCATTTTAAAAGGAAATATGAAGCGCTGAAAATATGTGGCCATATGATTTTTTTTGAATATTTTAGAATGACCGAATCAAGTTTTGAAGAACTACTAACCAAGATCGCGCCGCGCCACCCTTTGAGTTCTTGTGAGGTACTCCTCACACGACTTGTTAGCCATGGGTAATTTCCGTGGTGGTAAATCTTGTTACTCGTATTGCTAGCAATGAAACATTTCCGGGGTGAATGACGCCGCCCTATGAGTTGGTTTTATGAGGTTTTCTTTACTCGATTTGCTAGCTATGGGAAATTTCCGGGGCGGCTACCACCGCCCCATTAGTGCCCGTTGGTCTGGGTGATTTTATTAATGGTTTGTCAAAAGCAGTACAAGGCGCGTAACTTTATGTTGTAAACATTCAATATAGGTACCTACTTTACTTACTAAATATACTTTATAATTAAGATACTGAACGTAGTCAATCAAATAGTTCTATACTGATGATCATGAAATGAGTGAGAGTGTCATAAATGCGAAACTTTGCTTTCGCTTATCTTCGGAATTAAATGACCTACAGACTTAAAATCTTGGATTTTAAGTATGTGATTATGGCTTACTGGATGACGAAAATTTCTGCGTTTTGGTCTTATCCAGAGGTTCTCAAATAGGGGCCTGAAAATGCGGCGAAATGGTTCTAGTAAAGGATGGTACAGCAGTGTTTGCTTCGCGCTCGACTTGGCGGGGGCACCGCCGCCGTGCCCCCCGATCTGGATATAGCTCAAGGATATACCTATAGATGTGCCGAGCCGTTGCCATTTTTTGTATGGGGCTATATCATGCCCCCAGACAAAAAATGCCAATATTGCCGCAATGTTGCCGGCTCGGCACATCTATACACATCTCCGACCATATGTCATTCTTCTTTGCCTAGTATGCCTTTTAGTTATTGTTCTGAGGAGGTTCTGAGGTATGCCTACACACCTACACATGATTTTCAATGTGTTATCAAACTTCTCCACGATGCATTTGAGTTCTCGAAAATACTATTTTGGACTTCAAGAGAAATGGAGAGACAAAGTTTTTGAACGATCCCGAGGCTGAGACTTCCGTTTATGGATCTTATTTTTATTTTTGTTGTCTATGCCAACACTCTAGTTCACTTCCGTTAGCGCCTTTCTACATTGCTTCCGCTTCCGGTTTGAGGATGCGATTCTAATCTTGCAAAAATTACAAAGATCAAGTCATCGAAATAAAATTGTACATAAGTAAAAAGTACTTCGGTCTAGTAAATAATGATTAGGTAAATATTACCATTTACAAATCCATTTCATTTCTACTATTTCCAACCCTGGCCCCAAAATAGCTTCATAAAATTGGGTAGCTATATGTATTGAATTGAAGTGTAAATGGTATTCGTAGCAATTAGACTGTCAGCTATACCCCGGGGTGTCTGTCTGCCTATCCAGCCAATGCCAATCCATGGGAAAGGGGTGATGGTTTGGCTACCTCATCATCCCCCAACTCATTGCACCGCGTGGTATATGTAGTGATATAGGTACTTATAAAGTATTTGGTGTACCTACTTACTTATGGTAGTCTATTCGTGATAAGAATGCAGTTAAGTCATCACTGTCCGGCGGCCTAGCCACGCCCCATTACCAATCAAATAGTTTCCAATTATCAAGCCAAGTTCACAGTGACCAGTTGAAGGCAAACTTTCGAACGCGGAGATTGTGTCCTGTCCTGTGAGTGTGTGTTAACAGATTTAAATTGCACTGCATTCTTATCACGAATAGACTTAAGTATATTCTAAAATATTGCAGTTGCAATCCTGAGTTGTTTATAGGCTAAGAAAGCAAAACAAAAGGAAGGATAAAGTATCTAACGAAAGAAGCAGGCAGACCGGCAGACAAGTTTGTTTGTTTGTTTGTTTGTTTGTTTGTTTGTTTGTTTGTTTGTTTGTTTGTTTGTTTGATTGTCTCAAGCCCAACTATGCTTTCGTATCACTTTCGTGCTTATCGTTATCTACATGTTCTCGTAATAATTCGTAATTTCTTTATTGTACTCAAATGACAGTAAATAACCGGCCAAGTGCGAGTCGGACTCGCGCACGAAGGGTTCCGTATCATTATCTATAAAAAAGGAAAAAATAATAATTATGGGAGCCCCCCTAAATATTAATTTAATTTTAATCTAATTATTTATTTTTTAAGTAAATAATATACTCAATATATTGTGAACATTTTAAGCGTCTACCTGCTACCATTACACTGGTCAACAGTGGTTTTGTTTTATGTACTTTCATATCTGATTCTGAATGATTTTGTCAAGCTGATTACAAATCTGAAGTTCATTTTCCAACAGCAGCTCTAGTTTTTCAGATATCGATGCTAAGAGATTTTAGCAAAAATGCATGGATTTTGATATTTTTTAATGCAAAACTAAATTGATAAACAATGTTTTATAAGATTTTCTTCAAAAGGCTGTGTCTTCAGTACGATTCTGAATGCTTCAGCAGTAATCAGCGATCATAATTAAAATTCAAACGACCTTGAAACCACTCTACCAGTATTCGAATTTTTTGATGGAAGCTCTCTTCACTTAAAGTTTTTTTTTAAAGAAAATGGTCTAAATGACTAAAGAGTAAATATAACTTAATAATCATGTAGCATCCAAGTCAAAAAAAGTGCAGCAATCGCTGCATAATGTGTTGAGAGTAGTCGGAAAACTTTTATTTCTTATGAAATTTGGGACCACCCAAACGAGTTCGTCCACGTAGATTTTTCGTTAATTGTCATGCAGTTGATACAGATTTGGTCACGTACCTTAGGACGATTAAAAATTCCAGCCATTTTTTTTTCAGTACAATTTTTTGGAAATAGTAGAGATGTCTAAGAAAAGTCTCTATCAGTATGGTCACTAGCTTCTGAAAGCTCTTGAAGTATTAGATTTGAGGGACTACGTTGGGGCTTGGTAGCTACTGATTCACTAATAGAAGTCAAAATCTGTCTACAGTAGGATAAACCCACTCAGGACGATTTTCGTGGTTTAGACCTTTAAGATGGTTCAAGCCAAATCATAGGGCTCTTGTACTTAAAGTAGGGACTTTTGTTATTTAATCACAAACGAGACGCCAAAATACAGCTTCTACATCCAAAATTAGGAATCTAGGCCTTATTGTTGACTTCTAGTGGATTTTCAAAATAGTCCAAGAAGTCTTGATTTACAAGGTCATTTTTTTACTTGATTACTAGTCTGTTTGGAATAAAAGGTGAGCTAAGTTGTGCGAATTCGGCGGGTGCCTGTATCTCAAAAACTAGAGCTGCTACGTAAAAAATGAGGGTAGATTTGAAATCAGCGACGTCAAATTAGTAAAAAACAGTTATACAACTTGATAAAACAGAAAAAAAGTTGAATTTTGTTCCCCAGTGTTATCAATATCGAGCAAAAATGAGCAAAAAAATCACGTTTGTTGTATGGGAGCCCCCCTTAATATTAAATTTCTTTTGATTTTTAGTATTTGTTGTTATAGCGGCAACAGAAATACATCATCTGTGAAAATTTCAAATGTCTAGCTACCACGGTTCATGAGATACAGCCTGGTGACAGACGGACGGACGGACGGACGGACGACGACGGACGGACAGACAGCGAAGTCCCAGTAATAGGGTCCCGTTTGGCACCCTTCGGGTACGGAACCCTAAAAAAGTCAGAAAAAATATAAAGGCGAGCTTATCTCTTATGAGATTACTTCCAGCTAACCATGTTAGGTAGGAGACGGAGATGATAGGTAAGGGGAAGAATTGCGCGTACAATAAGACTATTCTAGTTTAATACATAAATATTATTATTATTATGAAACTTATAAGAATCTATTGCTTAGAAATAGACTACATCTATATAACTCTTCGTTTCAGAGAGATCAATCAGATCAAAGCGGGCGTAGGTACCTTTCAACAGTTTCAACCTTTCTAGATGCAGAATTAAATACCTAATAGAAGGCGCTTTGCACAAACAACGTTTAAAGTTTTCTACGCTGGGTCACACACACATCACACCACACCACACACATGAAATAATCCTTCCCATCCCTTCCCTTTTTGCAATGAATAAATATCCAAATACTTATGTAGGTACTTACTTACTTAAAATTAAATGAAAGAAAGTAGGAAGGTTGAGCAACTTGAAGACTACTTACGTGTTTATAGACATAGATAGTCAGGTGTCAATACATAGTGTATACCTTTCGTAAAATGTTATCTACCTATAAAAAAATAGGTAGGATATTCCATTGCAAAGTGTACCTAACCTACCCATAGGAGACACACACGGCGCAACTCAACGTAGAACGCAATACTACCGTTTCTGCTAACTAAAACCGGTCGTTGTTGGAAACACAAAAATTCGTATTTTTTATGGCTTCGCTTCGCATCTTTTTGAGGGGAGGAAGGAATTTGGATGAGCGGCGTCGTCGTTCGCTACGCTAGGGGTTGTTCGAGCTGAGTTCGAACGGCTTCGCGCCTGCGCACGTAGTTCGCGCCACTCTGCTACGTCCTCGTCGCCGCTCGCTTGCTTGCAAGTGTGCAAGCCAGATGTTCAGAAAAGCTTACTGTCGCTGTTCTATTTGCTTCGCATTTTTATCACTAATTTATATAAAATGTGGGCTAGGACTTTCTTGATAGTCTATTTATTAAGTGTTCTATAGCCAGTGAATAAATGATTATGTGCAATTTATGAACTAAGTGAGTTTAGTATAATTATCGGGCGTCTCGATGTCCACGAGTTCATTCGAGACCAACAAAGCGGCGGACATTTTATTTTGAGTACTCGATAATGTAGCGTTTGCGTCGAAAACTTATGTCGTTTTATGGTTGTACCTTCGGATATTGCTCGCTTACACCTTTCGTAAGTATTATTTATTATGTAACTTATAAGGTTTGCATTATATTTTGAACGAATTTTACAATTTAGCAATGGCATTTCCAAAGAGTTCCTGTGGTTCGTGTCATAATTTTATCAAAAAAGTCGTTGTAAAAGTGACGTAAGCACATCTGAACAGCTGCTGAAGAAGCCAAGGGTCCCAGAATTACGCAAACTCAAATATATCTGCTATCGACCCATTCTGCTTCCGAGGCTTCTCACCTGTAATTTCCGCGCGCGCGGCTTCCCTATAACCTCTTTACTAATTGAATTGTCTCCATGATTGTGGCGCCGCACGTCAGCATTTTATGCAGTTTCTCACGAATAGTGCGGATATGATAAGACTTGCTTTGAATGATATGTCGTTTGTATCCGCCGGATAACAGCGATGCCTCGGGGGGTGAAGCTGGGGTCGGCGGAGGGCGAGGCGGAATTAGTGGTACGGGCCGGGGCGTCGCCGCTGACGACCCTGCTGGATGACAGCCCCAGCCAGCCTATCAGCTACCACCTGCTCGACCACGGCTATGGAGCCACTCCGCAGCACCAGATACGGCGCGAAGCGCTCACTGCACCGCCGAAGACGTCTGAAGTAAGTTTGTCAACTTGTAACAAACATATATACAGAGGTACCTACATAAACTAAATGGTTTGCTTGTTATCCTCAATGGGTGCTAGTGATGTCCTCAATAGTTTTTTCTGCGATACACTTTGTAGCTGTGATATTGGTATAAAATCAAAACTATCCATCTTTACTTTATGATCTGTCTGCCTATATTGACAATCTTGTAACTTAGAGGGAGTTAACATCATGAAGCAACTGAATATTACTATCTGTTTTGTACTAGGTTGGTATTTTTTTGTGGTTGATTTGTTGTCTGCTAGGCAATTAATGAGAAATAAATAGCTAAAACATTGTCAACATATCTATAAAGAGAAGTACCTATCTATGTGTATAAACCCAACTAAGGTAAGTGATGTTTGGGACCGCAAATGACAAATATAATAGTAGATTGTTTACCAAGGGAGTAAAGAACAATTTTTAGGGCGAGAGTGTTTTTTGAAACCCGAGCGACTGAAGGATTCTATAATCTATTTAGTAGTAGATCAAAGTGATTTGACAGGTCGAGTGATACTAGTTTTTGCCGAAAAACAAATAGTGTTGTGCCAAAAAAAATCAAGGGCATTCACTTTATTTAGTTTACTTTATTGTCGAAGTTATTTCTAAAGCCCTAATAGATGCTACAATAATAGTATGCCTTACTAATGTCTACTTTTTGTAGGTGCACACGAAAAATGCGAAATGTCCCTCCCAGAAAGTTTCGATGTTCTTTTGTCGAAGGTCGACCCATGTAAATAGCCTATAACCAGTTTGCGCGTTAATTAGAACTTTAGAACTTTATATTTTATTGCACAGAAAAACATTACAGACACTTAATATTGGAAAAAAACATGTACAAAGGCGAGCTTATCTCTAAAAAGAGATCTCTTCCAGCTAACCCAGGATGGACAGGATAATTTATTAAAAGGTAGACCTACATGTGCACAACAATAAATATTAGATTAATCAATAGAATAATTAGTGTTTTTAAGCCTGCCCCGTTAGCAAAACTGTGAAATAAGTACAAACTATTCATTCATATGACTGTTTTATTTCATTTATTTAATCGATTCAAAAATACACGTCACTATGATTCAGAAGCGAGCAACATTATTTCGTTAAGTGACATTTCGACCTGTCAAATCACTTTGATCAATTACTGAATAGTTACAGTCGGGACTCATAAGTAGAATCCTGAGGGATTGAGGGTTTCAAAGTACATCACTCGAGCCAAAAATTGTCTTTACTCCTGAGGTGGACACTCTACTTTTCATCACCATCTATGAGAAAAAGAGTACCTACTTAATCAATAATAGTAGTTTATTTAACTGTTGCATAATGAGGGGTATTAAAACACGAGTGGGTGTTTAAAAACCTCGCCTACGGCTCGGTAGTATCCCACGAGAGTTTTGATACTTAGTTATGTGCAGTTTCATACACTACTTTATCTACTCTCATACATTAGTGTTAAACCTAATAAATAAAATATCAAAGTTAGTAAAAAATCATTTATTGTGTATGTTACAATTATGGAATTGAATTTGTATTTCTGGGCAGGGCAGGCATTGGCATTAGAGGAGCTCGTACTTGCTGTTGGGGCTATTGGCAAAGTCATATTAATTTCGTTTGTTTTGTTTTCTATTGAGTTCAGGATAGAATTTAAGGGTGAAATTAAATTAGCTGACCATATTTTAAGGAATGATAGTACCCATCATTGTGAACAACTTTCCCTTTGAAACATATGGTCGCAAATGAAAAACATTTTTCGTCCCCCAGTACATTGCCCCGATCAGCTGATTTCAAGTTACTATGAGAGACCTAAAAATTTTTTTCGTTTGCGACCATATGTTTCATAGGGAAAGTTGTTCACAATGATGGATACTATCATTCCCCGAAATATGGTCAGCTAATTAAATGTCACCCTGTATAACCTTCTGAACCTTGCGAATTTTCACTAATATTGTATTTTCATGAACTTCCACGTCCTGAAACTGCACATTATAGAGTTCTTGCCTCCGACAGGCACCCATGATACCGAAAATAAGTGCAATCTGAAACAAATGAAATTAAATAAAAACCCAAGAACACTAATTAGACCTTCACTTTTACTGAAATCTAAAACTGAAATCTATCTAATCCTCGTCAAAATCACTACTTTGTGACAATTTTATGCGAATACAACAATATTTCAACAATTTCAGTGCTTAGTTGCCTAAAACAAAACTTATCAATTGGCGCCAAACTAACCATCACACACGAGGTGCGTTCCGCGACATCGCCGTAATCGATTACAGCGTCTACGATGCCATCGTTTTGTATATGTTGAATGAATTCTTTAGCATTTAAGTAGGTATTGGGGGCGATTTGGAAGGAAAAAGCACTAAACTAAAAAGGCCACTAAGCCCTCTTAACGTCATAATGACGTCCTCTTAGTTGTTGATATCAACTAAAATGTCGTCATTATGACGTTTAGAGGCTTTAGTTGCCTTTTTTAACCGACTTCCCAAAGGAGGTTTACAATTCGTCCGGATGTTTTTTTATGTATGTGCCCCGATACGGTATCAATTGGCGTCATTTTGTAAGTAGTTTTAAAATAAATGTTATTACATTTTAAGCGCACTACATTAATATTTCCGGGATATCTTCTGTAGTTTCAATAAAAATTATTAATATAGTTGAATATCAAAAATCCGCTCCAAAAACGCTGTATTTCTAATGGCGCCGGGTCACATGACTCGTGTGACGTCACATGCTCGTGAGTGAACGCCCGCCATCATTATGATTCAGTCAAGCAAGATGTCAGAGACGAGCGTGTGACGTCACCAGAGAGATAAACGTCAGACAGAGCGTTTTCGTCATGTTTTCGTTACAGATTATATTTCGATAGTTTATACATTTTCATTCCTGGAATCCGCAAAAAATAAACATATTTTACTCTAAAATATAATGAAATATAGATTTCTACGCTACTATCTGATAGGATTACCACATTTTGTCGAATATTTTTAATGTTGTCCAATACCGTATTGCGCCTAGACGGATGGACCGATTTGGAAAATTATTTTTTTGGTTGAAAGCGTTTACCTTCCCATTGGTACCATGGACCACCAGGTCAGGATCTGATGATGGGATCCTGGAGAAACCGAGGGAACTCTTCAAATATTATAGGCAGACCTATAGTGATTTTTGTTAGTAATAACTCGTGCATTTACTCACGGTAAGCATAATATAGTGATGCGGAACTGCTGATGAAGACCACATATGGCCACCAGAACTGCTCAATACTAGGTACAAATACAATGCGTGGCTGACGGACAGGCAACGCATAGCCTAAACCGGTGGACGTGGTAGTAGCGTGGGGTAGCGGTTGCGGTCCCAAACGTCACTTACCCAAACCAAATCAAATTACTCACGCTCGTGATTAGTATTAGCGGCGGCGTCTAGCGCAGCCTTCGATAGCGCAGCGGTTGCGCATCTGCCCACCATGCGAGAGGTCTCGCCCGGGATCGAATCCCGGCCGGAAAAAAAACCCAGGTCTTGGATGTTAACAAGTTTGTGATGTCGCCGTTTCTGGTTCCCACGACACAGGATATCCTAGTGTGGGGCCAGAAGCAATGTATGTGCCTGTATGTAAATGTTTATATTAACACGAAAGGGTCACGATTTCTCAGTTTCTTCACTGTGTTCATGTTCAGAAAGATAAGAAAATTAAGTCAGGTTGCAAGGCGTAACCTTCCTGCGGCACTCGGCATTGCTGTTACGTTTTTCTTGACATTCTTACGTGTAGCTACGCATAATAATCCGGATCCCATATGTTGGCAGTTTACGTTCTATTGACCCCACGCGACGCACACGACTCGGAGTCCCGGCCAGACGCCATGTGTGGTGGGTGTGTGTGGTAGCTCGGAACCCGAAATTACCCGAATAGTTCGGGCTCGGGTAGTATCCGATAAGAAGGATGAAAGAAAACACAATGATATATTTTTAGGCCCTAGATTACTTGTATGAAGTGGAGTTTAGGTGTACAGGGCCGGGAGTCGCGTACAGGAATGGCATGGCTATAGGGAGGCTCAAAAAGAGGGTTTTCGCTTTTCGACGGTGCAGGTGCCAGCCAAGACGCGCCGCGCGCGCCGGCTACAAAGAACCCGGAATTTTGCGCCCTCGCTATAGCTATTGCCGTGCGATTCAGTACGCGACTCACGCCCCAGGGCTTAGGATTAGGCACTCATTTGCCTGATTGTATTCGAATTAGTTACCTGTCACATCGACACAATCTCATGCCTCTCATCGCTTGCCTTTGTACATTCCTTCTCCTTCCTTCTCCGTATCTTTTTGTGTTTTAATTTTTATTTTTTTATTTGCAATAAATAATATATACGAAATATATACGAAACGCAGTCTCGAATGTCGAATTCTAATAATACTTCAATAATACTGAAATAAAACTTCATAGTCATTCAGGCTCGAGGGTTACAACTTTTCTCGCATTAACCGGAACGGAATCGGAAATTACACGTTAACCCGAAAATAACCAACCCGTAATAATAAACCAATCTCAACTGTAAGAGCTGTCTCAAGCGCGTGAATATAGCAACACCATGGTGACATAGCTGAGACAGATCTCAGGGCAGTGAGCGGTTTATTGTTACGCGCCTGGTTGGTTTCCGAAAGAAACATTTGCTTTAAAAAAAAACAGCCAATCATGTGCCGTTATTTTGAATTAATCTTCGATTAATCGCTTGTCACACTTGATTGCTCTTTCAGAAACTAGGATTACTTTCGTTCACCGGTATGATCTCTGAACTATCAATTAACTCGGCATCCTGCCTGGGAGACAGGAACCCGGGAGGCAGGGCACGGTAGACAGCGTAGTCTAATAGGCCCAGTAGGGTCGCCTACTTCCTGCATGCATTACACATTTACAGCGAATTGTTTCGAGTCGTATTTATTCATAATTGTGGTACTCGATAACACAAGGTTTGGTTAGAGTACATTTAAATACGTCTAACACAACAGTTGAAATTTAACGACCCACCCTTTCCGTTAAAATTACAACAGGCTAACAGACGCCTTTGTTGAACTAGATACGATAAGAAGAATTAGAAAGGGGTACTACTGTGAATAAATTATTTGAAGAAATTGCATCCTTGGGGGCTGATCCGTAGTTGTTGCGTAACTGACTTATTAT
Source organism: Argyresthia albistria (assembly GCA_963457715.1). Lineage (NCBI taxonomy): Eukaryota > Metazoa > Arthropoda > Insecta > Lepidoptera > Argyresthiidae > Argyresthia > Argyresthia albistria. The sequence continues at coordinate 3,743,774 of OY735262.1, read as the reverse complement.
TACCAGCGTCGTGCCTGTGGGGCAAAGGCCTCGACCAAAATCATTATGTCGATACTGTCGACGCGTTCGTTACGTACGGGAGACACGGCGAGAGTCTGTTTTATCAACTGACGTCAAGTTTGAAGGCACATCTGCCCTGATTTGCTTGGCCCTCACGCACACAGGCACACCGTTCTGCAAATTAACAATAGCCTGGAGTTTACTAGTCAATAATAATACCGAAATTCGTGATAAGAAATTGCCATTCTTTCGCTAGAGGTCCCTTCCGAGAGCTCGGCGTCTTTTGTATTGATTCTAATTTATGTCATGTATTGTTGGAGCCTCCCCAGCCACACACTTCCTTGGGGGCTCTTGCCCGGACGCGGTCGCCGCCGCTAGATGTTATTGAATTTGTTGCAACAGCTCATTTAAAATGCCCGTTGCATCTTCATTGAGCTGCTCTAGTTTTAGAATTTTAGCTCTCATTCAAGTAATTAGGGCGGGTAGTTTCTGAATTTTTCGAATTTAGACACGTAAATATTCGCGATGTCTTTAATGTGTTTAGTGTCAGTGATAGTATTTGAGTTACCATTGAATTACTTATTTAGCAGCTAACTTCCATAATATGGACCAACATGACGTATACTGTAGTGATAAGAGTGAGTGACTTATCCATTGATCTCAATGTGCACTGTGAATATATGTTTTACACTGTTGGAGAGGGTAGCTGAAATTGTGATTTTACCTACTTTCACTCAAGCGTTGAGAATTTTACGCAAGTTCTCTGTGGAAGCTATTGCGCCTGGCTGGATGGAATGTTCCCTGAACAATGTATAGTGGATTGTGGGATGACAATAAATGACATAGCTCCCGCACACATTCCTCGATAGGTACCTATCTAAACATAGCAATAAGAGTTTGTTTTGCTATTTATATTTAGTAATACTGAATTGATGAATTAATTATGTAGTACGGATTCATCATTACATTTCTAAACAGTCAGACGATATGTATGTCTTAACATAACATGTCATGTAGTGTGATATGATTAAAGATCCGTATCTACAATCCGACATTAGAATTAAGCGACCGCTTGTTCGTCTTTGGAATAATTTGTTCAAAAATCAAATGACTCCGGAATCGCAATGAGACTTGTATAATAAAATAATACCGGAACTGATGGCATAAACCCATAGAAGTAAATTGTGATTTTCATATGTCAATGTCTATTGTCACTTGCCGAATCAGGTCGTCGCGTCATAAAGTGCGTTCGCCCAGGCTGTGTCGCCCACCTGTCACTACGGCACGTGCCGCGGCACTTCGATACAAACTAAATACTGTTTTGCGCACAGACCATCAATTGCGGGTGTACAATCTCCGCAACGGTTTTCTTTGAACAAGCGTCGGCGTTTTTTCAAATTAGGCAGCCGGGCCCGGTGGCAAGGCGGCGAGATAAAGGGTGACAAACGAAATAAATGGACTTTTATAATTTCCCCAGTATTGCACACATCAAATTCTTATTTCCCCATTTGCCATCTGATTCCGGTATGCCTTTAGTTTGATTATTATGTGTATTCCACGGGGAGGCTTTTGCCCAGCAGTGGGAAACTTAATGGCTACTTAAAAGTGCGAGTAGGACTCGCGCACCAAGGGTTCCGATCACACTTGGAGAGCGTAACACGTGTAATTAGGTTTCCACATAAAAAACTAAAGTGTGATGTCATCCATGTAAACGAAATTGAATATTTTTTAGAAAGACAGAAATTTGCAGTTTTCAGATTTTTCCCTTTATTTGTGCTATAAGACCTTGCTTCGTGCCAAATTTCATGATTCTAGGTCAACGTAAAGTACCCTCTAGGTTTTGATTCCCTTGCGAATATCAGCAATTTCAGCAAAATTGAGACATATGCGGTATCTTTTGATTGCGTTGACCTTTAAGTTTGATTTTTTCACAACTTTAAGAGTTCACAGACTTAAGTAATCGATATTAATTTCAACTTAATACCTCCATGCGTTTCTGAGAAAAAGTCTTAACAGACGGTGAGACAGACAGACAGACAGAAATTTACAGTTTTCGGATTTCTTCCTTAACTTGTGCTATAAGACCTTCCTACATTCCAAATTTCATGACCCTAGGCCAACCGGAAGTACCCTATAGGTTTTGATTCCCTTGCGAGTTCCATGCGAGTTCATACAAATCCAGCAAAATTATGACATAATATCGCGGTATGTTTTGATTGCGTGGACCTAGAAGTTTAATTTTTTCACAGCTCCAAGGGACCATAGACCTGAGTAATCGATATTAATTTCAACATTATACCTCCACGCGTTCCTGAGAAAAGGGGTCGTGACAGACGGACGGACAGACGGACGGACAGACAGACAGACAGACAGACAGACAGACAGACAGACAGACAGACAGACAGACAGACAGACGGACAACAAAGTGATCCTATAAGGGTTCCTTTTTTCCTTTTAAGGATCGGAACCCTAAAAAAAGTGTATTCCATCAATAAAACGTGCCGTGTCCCGTCAGGCGGTGAAACGGAGACTTAACCTGAGCGAGAGCAGCTCGGGCAGCCAGCAGGGTCACGTGGTGCCGATGAAGGAGCACTTCAAGACGCCCAAGCAGAAGCGCGTCAAAGTGCTGACGCCGTACAGCCGCGCGTCCAGCTCCATGAAGAAGTATACAGAACGTTCCAGGTACCATACTGTAAAAGAACACTTATGGCCGATTCCACCAACAATCCCCATCTTTAGGGGACACTTTATTTCCTTTCAGGGGTCACCTACCGGTTGTTTAGCTTTGACCTAAGTTTAAGGGCCGTCTAGGCTATTGGGGGACCCCCTATATTTAAGAGGCCGGCCTCCGAAACAGCTAAGAAAAAGAGCTAAGTGACCTAACTGTTGCTGAAATCGGGCATTACCCTCTCGCTCCGAAGTCTATTATTCTCCATTGTAAGTTTGTTCGGCCTATGTCCTTGTGAGAAAATACCGGATACAGGCTAATTTCATTGATCCAGTATCACTGGATATATGTAAACGCTGGATACTGTACACTGTACTGGATTGAAATATGTTTACATTGCTCAAATGTAAATCCAGTGCTGGAATCCAGTTATACTGGATCCAGCTGTTGGATCAATCTCTGTCACGCTATAAAAAGTATAGTTAAGAATTACACACTGATGAGCTGTTGAATAATTTTCTAAACAAGGGCCCAATTGTGCTTCTGCCACCCCGTTATGAGAAAAAACGTGACGCCATAATGCTGATGTTGTTTTTCCTTCATCGTGATCCGCCGACATCGAAGCAGTGCTATTTGCAATACCTTTCTTGTTAGGGTTCCGTTAGAAAAACTTGACGAAACTAACCCTAGTTTCGTCAAGTCTGTCTGTCTGTCTGTCTGTCCGTCCGTCCGTCCGTATGTCACAGCAATATATGCCAAAACGATTAGGACTACACAGTTGAAACTTGGTATGCAGATGTATTCTGTGAACCGCTTTACGATTTGCATACAAGAATTGAAAAAATAAAATATTAAGGGGAGGCTTCCCATACATGGAACTGACACCAAAAAATCTTTTTTCATCAAACCTATGTGTGTGGGATGTTTATAGATAGATCTTTGAAAATGACGTTGAGGTTTTTTAAAACCATTTTTCCTCAAAATAAATCGTTAAAGAGACAGACCTTTCCAAAGTGGCAAAAATTGTGTCCCCCACCTCTAACTTTTAAAGTAAGAGAGTGAAAAATCTAAAATAACCGGCCAAGTGCGAGTCGGACTCGCGCACGAAGGGTTCCGTACCATTATCTATAAAAAACCACAAAAAAAATAATCGTATGGGGCCCCCTAAATATTAATTAATTAATTTATTTTTTAAGTTAATAATATACTCAATATATTGTGAAAATTTTAAGCGTCTACCTGCTACCATTATCAATATCGAGCAAAAATGAGCAAAAAAAATCACGTTTGTTGTATGGGAGCCCCCCTTAATATTAAATTTCTTTTGATTTTTAGTATTTGTTGTTATATAGTCTTGTGTCGGTCATGTACGAAGAACGATTAGGAAACGTTACCGTGCAATGAACGAAAAGAAACGTTTCCCTACGCTAGTCGCTAATCGGACATTCGTTCTATTAGTACATGACCGACCGACCGACCGAGCGAGATTCTCGCTCGGTCGGTCGGTCGGTCATGTCCTAATAGAACGAATGTCCGATTAGCGACTCGCTCGGTCGGTCGGTCGGTCATGTCCTAATAGAACGAATGTCCGATTAGCGACTAGCGTAGGGAAACGTTTCAGCGAGAAGGAGAATGGCGGGGCGGGCGGGAGCCATTCATTACATTACATTATTATTATACTTTAATAGAAGTGACAAGTAGTCAAGAGACTAGAATGACAGTCCTAAGCCTGTTTAGGTATGAAGGAAAATCTAATATTATTTAACTTTTTATTTCTGCAATGCAAACTGACACGTACAATTGTATAAATATGTGAATACACTACAGAGTATAATATTCCTGAAGTTTCTGCTCTGCACGACAAGAAAGGTTAATCTAATAGCCCATTTTCAACCGACTTCAAAAAAGGAGGAGGTTCTCAATTCGACCCGTATGTTTTTTTTTTTTTTCTATGTTTGTTACGCGATAACTCCGCCAATTATGAACCGATTTGAACAAATCTTTTTTCGACGTATAGGTAATACCTCAAGGGTGGTCCCATTGACACCAGGTCAGGATCTGATGATGGGATCCTGGAGAAATCGAGGGAACTCTTCAAATATTATAGGCAGACCTATAGTGATTTTTGTGTTTTTCATAATAACTCGTGCAAATGCACATGGTAAGCATAATATTGTGATGCGGAACTGCTGATGAAGACCACATATGGCCACCAGAACTGCTCAATACTAGGTACAAATACAATGCGTGGCTGATTGGCAGGCAATGCATATCCTAAACCGGTGGACCTAGAGTCATGAAACTTTGTACAGAGGTTCCTTAGTAGCGTGGGGTAGCACTGAGATGGGATTTGACGAAATTAAGTCCCCAAGGGGGGGGGGGGTTATAAGGGGTAACAGTTTGTATTAAACTCAATCTAATCAAATAGGGTTTGTGGAAGTCGGTTTTTTCTAAAGTTTACTTTTTGTTTCAATTATTTATTCATCCAATCCAACGTCCTAATAGTACTAATAGAACTGTTAGAGTGTACTAGTACACTGACTGAAATGTACTAGTACGGAGCGCTCTCTCTGATGACCGAGCAGGCACAAGACTATTGTTATAGCGGCAACAGAAATACATCATCCAGTCCAGGTTTCTGGGGGCTTTGTCTTAGTTATGTGGAATTTGTTCCAGGTTTGACACATCATTAGGTTTACTTACACAGAAGTTTGTGGCGCTGCTGCGTGCCTCTAATAGCGGGATCCTCGACCTGAACATAGCCGCAGACCACCTGTCAGTGCAAAAACGACGCATATACGACATCACGAACGTACTAGAGGGCATAGGGATATTAGAAAAGAGATCGAAAAATAATATACAGTGGAAATGTGGTGAGTATCTCTATTATTATACCTAGTTATCACTTGGACACAATTAAAGCAATTTTTTGGTTTCAACATTTATGAAGAAACTATTACACCTATTTTCCTTCCTCGAAAGACAGTACAAAGCTCCGCTTTCCTCTAGATTATTTCCATGTTCATCAGTTCAAATGAGACCAAACGCCGAAGTAATACACAATAATGAAGGCCCGATTACATGGACCATCGGTCTACTGGCGTTTGAGCTCCCCCTGGCCTTGTTTTGTTTCACCTTCGGTTTTCTAGTATTAGTAATAGTACCTAAAGTCTTCACAAAATAAAAGGCCCGTTTTGACAGTTCTCGCCCATGAAGTTTTAACCCCTAATGCGTAGGTAATAAAAGCCAACTGTTGCGTACAAGCAAAACGTACAAGTTGCACCTAGGAAAACCTGCGCGTTAGGGGTTAAAACTTCATGGGCGTGAACTGTCAAAGGGCCTTTTATTTTGTGAAGACTTTAATAAGTGATAGTAGTTCATTGAAGAACGAATCGAATGAAAGCTACAAAACTCATGCTGTCTCACTTATACACAAAGGCAACTGTGCAACTGAGAAAGTATGGTTTCGTTTGTTTCATTCGATTCGTTTCTTCAAAGAACCACGTTTTAACTCGACACATGCACTCGTAGCATGAAGAGCGCGGCGCGACTTTTGTCGCCGAAAAGTGAGGGACAGAGCTATGCGCTGTATATGTCTCTGTCCCTCACACTCCCGCGACTAAACCCGAGCGCCGCGCTTCTCATGCTACTGGTGAGTAATGGGCTCTACTCCCGATGCAATCTGACTAGCAATCTGTTGCTGCAACTCATAGAAAGCAGGTTGCCTTGCAACAGATAGAGAAGGACAGGACAGGAAGATGGACAGAGAGAAGGACAAATTGCAGCAACAGATTCCAAGTCAGATTGCATCGTGAGTTAAGACGGCGCCCTAGGCGAAAACAGCCTTTAGCAAAACACAAATCGCTCGGAATGATGAGTATTATTGCTGTACGTTTCCTTTCACTAGCTTGTTTATCACGACTTCACGAGTGTCAGTTCGCTTTCCCATAAACGTACGTGCTCGATAGAAAAG